>CAJVPT010006499.1:0-10978 GCA_910592055.1 Acaulospora colombiana
AATAAATTGTGTTCTAGTTAATCCAGTAGTGGCTAGCATGTGACATTATTGCATTGATTCCTGGGATGCAGGATTTGTGTGTATTCTTTTTCATAGTTATAGATTGCCATTGCCTTTTGTCTTTTGTGATGATATTGTGTTCCTTTTCCTATTGTATAAAGTTGTCACATCTATGGTTCCATTTTCCTTGCTGTATATTGAGGAGTCTGTTGATAATACTTTTAATGGTTTTTTTGTGATGTTCTACTGGTGTGTATTTTTTAATGCTTTTTATTAAGTTTATTGTAAGGGCACCTCTTGCTATGTAGTCTTTGACTTCATTTGTCCAGAGTTTTGCTTGTTTGTTGAGTTCTTTATTGAGGTTGTGTTGTATGGGTATATTTGATCTACTACTGACTTCTTCATTTATTATTTGTTGTAATTCTTTGTAGATGTCTGCTCAATTCTCCCTGCATGTCATGCAAGGTGTGTTGGTTTCTGTTTGCTGGCAGTTGAAACATTGGTTATCCATATAGGTATTTGTTGCTCTTCTATGTAGTTTGTCCTTAGTAGGCAGTTCAAAATTCCAAAGTCTGTATCTGAAGGATCTATTGTTGTAGTCCTCTCGGTTGGTGGGTCCTATTGTAAGTTTGAATAATAACCTGTTGGTAAGTGAGACCTCCCATGCGATATCATTTAGTATAGAGGTGTTGTCAGTTGTTGTGAGGTTGTGATCGAGGCTTCTCCAGTTGAGTATGTGTTTTATTCTAATTAAATTTTTAATTGACAATATAATTGTGTTGTCAAGAGTGTGTCGTTTCATTCTTGTGTCCAGCTCACTGTATTGCTTCTGATTGATATGCATACTATCTCAGATGCCTTTCCTGGTATAGTTGCTTCTTTTGCCAGGAGATCTGCTCTATCGTTGTGTTTGTCATTACTGCGAGCTTTAATTTTTTTCCAGATTATGGTAAGTTTTTGTTTTTCTATAATGTGGATTATGGAGTTGATTAAGTTGTTGTTTTTGAGTATTTGCAGATCAGCTGGGTTGATTTGTGCCTTGTTTATTGTGCTCAGGGCTGCTTGACTATCACTGCAGATAGTGATTGTGCAGTTGGCAGATGCTGTTGTGAGGAAAGTAAGAATTGCAGCAAGTTCTGCTTTTGTGGAAGATGGGAATTTCTTTATTTTTCCTTGGAAGCTAGTATCTGGTCTTTGGATAATGTGCCAACCAAATCCCATGTCTGGTTTGAGTCTAAAGATCCATTTGTGTAGACTGAGATTTTGTAATGATTTCCTATTTTATGTCATATTGTTGCCAATTCCTCGATTGTTCGCTCTGTTGTCTTGAGGTATCTTTTGATGATAGTTTTTTTGATCACTATTTGATTGTTGAAAATAGTTGGTGGTTGAGAGAGGTTCGGATATATAAATTTGTCATTGAGGATGTTGTTGAGGCTGTCAGGTGATATTCTGCTTCTTTCTTTGGTGAAGTTTTTTGGAAGGTGAATTTCTTGAGCTATTTTTGCTTTTGTGGACTGTGATGTTGATTAGGCTGTTCTTTTCTTTGTAGAAGATATATTCTCCTTGTTTTCCTGAAGTGTTCAAGGGACATTCATTACATTCTTTAAGAGGGGAGCAGTTGTTGTTGGCTCTGGTATAGTGTTGAAGTTTGACTGTATTTTGTTGTATAGTACGCTTTCTGCTGATTATACTTGTGTTGATGCCTTGTGATGCAGTCCATTTAATTTCTTTATTTGGTATTTCTATTGCTAATCTGTGGTTAATTTTTTTGGTTTGTGTATATATTCATCTGTTTTCGATCAGGGTTAAAATTTTTTGATTTTTTGAATTTCTTTGAACCAGTTGGGTGTTTTTCTGTTGGGTTTCTTGTTTGCCATGATTATTTCCACCCATGCTGCTAGTTTGGATCCTGTATAGTTGGTAATTTAGTTCAGAAAGAAGATTTAATTTGTTGCCAGCTATTTTCTATGTTTATTGTACCATGTTGTTTCTGTTATTTCTTCGATAGTTGTATCTGTTTTTTTAAAAGTTTGGAGTTTTTGTACTATTCCTGTGTATCCATGTTGTCTCAGGAGGAAGAAGAGATCATGTGTAAAGTCGTGTCCTTGAGGTAGGAATAGGTTTGTGAATTGTGTGCTTGTTATAGATTTGGTTGATCACCATCTATTTTGCATTTCCTGTAAATGTATGTTGGTAATTTTTCCTATGATATCTTGTCTATTTATTCTTTTGTACCAATTGTTGGCATGTAGTAGGAGTTGTTTGTCCCAGAGATGGAAGAATCCATATTCCAGTGGGTTGTGTAAGATTGAGTTGGGCACTGTTTTTGCCAGGTTGAGTTTATGTTTGTAAATAGGATTTAGAGTACTCATGATTTTGTTACAGTTGGTTCTGTAAAGACCATGTCCAATAGGAAGTATGTTATCATTGGTATCCAGACTTGATTATGTAGGTATCTGATTTGTTTGTTTGTTGTTGCTTTCCATTTGATTTTGTTGGCATATTTAAGTGTTTTTTCTTTTATCAAATGTTATTGATATGTTTTTGCACCTTTGCCTTCTATATGCAGTATATTTCTAGAATTCTGGCTGCATGATTTGGTGAGAGCATTGTAATTGGTTGTTCTTGAATTAGGATCTGATTGTTTAGGTCGTATGCAGAGTTGAGGACTACGAGATTTGATTTGAATGTGTTGATATGAATATTATTGATTGTGAAAAAGGTTGAGCAGATGTCGCTTATTTTTTGTAGTCTTTTTTGACTGCTTGCTATTAGGGTAGTGTCATCCATGAATGCCAAGTATGAGATGTTTTGGGTTGAGATGGCCAGTAATACTGTGGGTTCCTTCTATTTTTTTGATGTAAGAGTATATTCTTTTCGTGTTTTTGAGATCCAGAATAAAAGTGGGTCATAAAAGATTCTCCAGAGTAGAGGTGATATAGTGTCTCTTTGGTCGATTCCATCTTCTACTGTATATTGTGGTGAGGGTCCAAATGGTGTAATAACATGGTTTTGTCTGTTGTCACAGATGTTTGTGATAATTTGAATAATAATGTCTGGACATTTGATTCACTGGAGTGCTAGTTTGAATCTTTGGATATTTACTGAGTCGAAGGCTTTTGCCATATCTAAGCTCAAAATCCATGCTTTGTTTCCATGTTGTTTTGCGTCATCCTGAATTGCTCTAATTATATGAATGAGTTCTTGTGTGCTACAACCTGTGAGAGCTGCCCAGTTGTGCTCAGATAAGATTTGATGGGTGGTGAGGATTTTAGCTAGTCTATTGTTGATGATTTTTGTGAATATTTTTTGTGTTGTTTCAAGAAGAGTAATCAGTCATGTTATATTGATGTTGTTTTCCCATGGTTTTGGTTTGGGGATGGGATATATACTACTCTGACTCCACTCCTTTGGTATTTTACCTATTTTAGTACATTATTGAAGAGGTCTGCGATATAGTTTATTGTTTCTTTAGTGAGTTTTTTAAGTGTGATATAGGGGATTCCTAGTGGTCCTAGTGCTGATTTGTTGGAACATTTCCTGAGTACTTTTTGGATCTCTTCTGCTGTGATGGTGTTGATTGCATTGGTGTACCATTCCTTGTTCACTTGTTGCAGTGGTTTATATTCTTCCTCCCATATTGTGGAATGGATCGTCTTGATGTTGCATTTACTAGTCCAGTTCTGGTAGTGTATCCTGACTGCTTTTTTGATTGTTTTTGAGTTTGTGATAATTGTTTTCTCTGGTGTTTGCATGATCAGCTTTTCTAGTGTGATATGTCTTTTTGAATTGTCTAGTAGGTTTCTAATCATCTGTTTTTTGTTGGTATTAAAGTATAATTGTCTTCTTAGTAGTCATTCAGATATGGCTTCTGATTGTCTGTTTTTACACAGTTTATTGAAGATTGCTTTGTGTATATCTCTTGTGTTTTTGATTGATTTGATCCATTCTGCTATATTTACTGGACAAGAGGGCTCTTTTGGAGGGTCTATGGTAATAGAGTATCTGTTGGCTAGTTTGTTTGATATGGACTTGATTTTCATGAGGGTGTAGTCTGATAGTAGGTTGTTGTTAAGAAGTTGTTTACCCAGTGAGTAAATTTTTGACAGTTTGCATAAAGCGTCAGTGGAAGGGCTGAGTGGTTTTGGTGATCTCTTTTTTTCCTTGTATTTTTTGATATAAAGAGCTGCACTTTGTAGAATAGTATCTCTTAGAGATTTTATTTTTTGTTTACTTTATCTGGGGAGGTGTTAAGTTTGTCTCATGATTGCTCGAGCTTGGATTGTATGTATTCTCCGAAATCTTTTCATTTTTCTTGGGGTGTGTCCTACCAATTATATCTGATATTGGGTTGTGATCTGTATCTAATTGGTTCTGGGGGGTCAGTATTCCAGTGTTGTAGATTACAGTAGGTTATATTGTGGTTAGTTTCCATTACTTCTTGGTTGATTTCTTGAATTTGTAATTCTGTGAGAAGCTAGAGTGGTGATGGAGAGATCCATATTTGGTCGATTTTACTGACTGTGTCTTCTGTATTGCTCCATGTGTGTTGGGTACTATATGGATTGATTTCTCGAAAGGTATCTATGAATTGGTTGTTTAATAGCCATTGTATGAGCTTTCCTATTGGGAGGTGTTGCTTTGCCTTTGGAAACTTTGAGTTGGGCATGTCTATGTTGGGGTTGGGGACTGAGTTGAAGACTCCCAGTATGATTATTTGGTTATTTGAGGTTTTTGCTTCGTTGATTAGTTTAAGAACTTCTTTGGTGCACTCTTGATTTGACTGGTGTGCTTGGGCAGGAAGATAAATGGCGATAATTCTGAGTTTGTGTTTGAATTTGAAGAGTAGGTCTATTGAGATTATTTTGTCTTTCCATATATACTTTTGGTAAATGTGTTTGGCTAGATTTTTTTTAATTAATAGTGTTACTTCAAACCCTTTTATTTGATTACTTGTATTACTCCATGTGGTTTGGTAGTCATGAAATTGGATAAATTTTCCTTCCGTATTGCTAAAATTTGTTTCTGTTAATGCGAGGATACTTAGTTTGTGTTTATTGATCCATTCTGTTCAGAGGAGTAGTTTTTCTAGGTTTGATTTAAGACCTCTGACATTTGTTGTGAAGATATTCCAGGTTTGTCCTGTGATTTGATGGTTAAGGGTGTGTTCGGGGTGTTGTTTATGTGATATAGTAGTGTTGTTTGTTGGTATGGTTAGTTTTTCTTGTGAGATTTGGGGTTGTCATGGGGTATTGATAATGATGTATCAATGTTTTCATCTATTGTGGAGTCTGAGTCTGACCATGATAGATTTGTTATGAGTTGTTGTGTTCTGAGTGAAGGATTATTGAGGTTGTTGATTTGATGGTTATGTGTTATGTTTGTATTCACTTGTTCATTGTTATTATTGGGATTGCTGTGTATATTTCCCATAGTTATTGATTGCCAGGAGTCTTGGTTGAGGTCTGGGCTAAAGCATCCATTGTGGTGAAAATTTGGTTCATTTTGTCTTGCATCCTGTCGATAGAGGAGAAGAGTTGTGTTTGTGTGTTTCTGAGGTCTTCAAAGCTATCTTCAGATGTGGATTGTGTGCTGTTGAATTGTGATATGGGTATTGAGTCTTGTGATGTTGGTGTTTGTTCACTATCCATTGATTCATAGTATTCTTTATCATAATATTCCAGGTTGATGATATGCTCATCCAATTCTGCCACTTAATATTTGATAGTATTCAATTGTTACTAAATTTCTCTGAGTATAGTACCAATGTCTTCGAGGATTGTTAAGTTTTCCTGTTTAGGTTTGGTTGTTCGGAAAACTACTGTTACATATGTCCCTGCTTTTGATATTTTGGGTGTTTTTAATTTGTTGATGTTACAGATTGATGAAGTTTTTTCTGGTTTGAATTTGTTGTAAAGGTTTCCGAATTTAGTTGCCTGGTTTTTGTTGTAGATATCCAATTGAAGGCACCTTTCCTTAATGGAGCAGTTTTGGGCTAGGTGAGAAGGTGCGTCACATATTGCGCATAGTTTTGTTGAGATTGGGGTGAATGAGAGAATTGTTTTACCTTGTTGGTATTGTGTTTATACTACTGTTAAAAGGTCTTCTTGTGTTTCAAAGCTGATAACTGCGAATATTTTGGGTTTGTAACCCTTGTTTGCTACCCTTGGGATGTAGCATGTGCGTCTCTTGCATTGTGTGAGAATGTTTTTGATATCCCATACTGATGTGTTGGGAGGGAGGTTCGTTAGTTTGGCAGCGATCTCATATCTTTGTTTCATTTGTTGGAGTGTTCATTCTACGTCATTGATTCTCACTAAGTCTCCTTTGATTAGGATACTTCTTGCATTTACTAGTTTGTGTTTGGGTTCTTGATCTTCAAAAGTAATTGTGATACATTGCCACAAGTTTTGAGTTTTCATAGTGATACCTTGGATTTGACCATGTTTAGCGAAGGCTTGTTTGACCTCAATGAGTCTTGCGTTCAAGGGGATGTTCTATACTACTATGGAGTTTCCTTTATTGATTTGTTGGTGGCCGGTTTCCATATGTGTCAACCTGTTGTTATCTATTTCTGGGAGCTCTATGGTTGTTGCATATTCTGCTGCATTTTGGTCTGCAAAGATAGCAATGATTTGCATATCTTTTTTTTTCCCTTTGCTACGTACTGTAAGAAGTCCTTCAGGGGAGTTGAGAGCTAGAATGATATGTTCTAGCTTTTGGTGTATGGTTTTTCCTTTGACTAGTTTTGCTGGGATGCCAATCTTGTATTGTTCTTGTCCATATTGGATTGTTCTATCAAATGGTGATTTAGATCTTGGTTTGTCTTGAGGGTTGTCTATTTCTCTACTTTTGCCTTTGGAAATGGTGAACCACTTTTGTTTTGAGTTGTTTTCCTCTTGAGTTTCCATCTCTTCATCTGGGCTATTGTTTCAAGCTGTTTGTGGTTTCTGGATAGTGGTTCTTCCGTGATGTTTTTCTTGTTGCTTACTTTGTTCGTTGGTTGTGTTGAGTTGTGTTTCTACTATATTACTCCATGACGAGGTTGATGCCTCTGATTCTTAGCTTTGTTGAGGTGAATGTTCTATTTCTTGTTGTTGATTTTCTTGAAGCATTGTTTCTTGTTGTGTAGGAGTGCTGGTTGTGTTGTTGTTGGATTGATGGTCATTGTTAGGAATAGTGGTTGCCATTGGTTGTGTAGGCTTCTTGGCTGCTATTGTGATGGATTTCTTTGTATATGGTTGGGTTTTAGCCAGATCCAGTTTTTTGCCGGCTCTTTTGTTGTATCTTAAGGTGCACTCTGTAATTGTGGGGGTTGTTGGAAGCTCTGGGACTTCTGTTGTGACTTGTCATTTTTCTCTACCTTTCATCTTAAAGGTTTCCAAAAAAGAAATTTTTAAGGATCTGATTGTTTACGGGAAAGAGTTTTTTTTGTTTTTGTATATTATCAGTAAATTAGTAAATATATATATATATTAATTTATTTAATTAATAGATCTTTATCAATAAAATTTTTAAATAAAAGTTTTTAAAAAAAATTGAATAATATTTTTTAATATTTTTAAATATTTTTAATATATATTTATATATTTTAACAAAAAAAAAATTATTTTTCAATCTATTTTTTTTATGTTTTTTTTTTTAGCATTAGATAACTTAATAAATAATTAAAAATAATAATTTATATGTTGTAATATATAAATTAAAATACTTTTCAATCAAAGTTTATTGTAAAATATTAAATTGTTTAAAAATAAAATTTAAAATTTTAATATTTATAATTAGTTAAATAGAATTAATTGTTTAATAATCAAATTAATAAATATTTATTAAATATATTGTTCACTATTTATTAACACTTTTTTTATTGATCTTCTAATTATATACAAAAAAGATGTTTACAAGAAGTTTAATATTTTTTGTTAATAAAATTTTTATACTTTATTTAAATTATTATAAAGTTTATTTTTAAAAGTTGTACTTATTTCTTTCTATCTTATTTATAATTCACTTTTAATAAAAACTTGACTTTTTGTAACTTGAAAAAATCAAGTAACACTTTTTTTATCAAAAACAAAAAAGTTTTGAAAAAAATAATTGATATATTATTGTTTTATATTATAAAGAAACATCATAGAATAATTTAAATAATAAGAGATAATCAATTAACTTTTCTATCATTTATTATATTTCAATAGTACTTATTTCTGGATTTTTTTAAGAAATTTTTCTAATTCAATTTGTTACTAAATTTTGAGTAGACAAAGTTTTTTGTATTGTAATTTAACAAAAAATATCTGTATCAATAAAAAAATATGAACAAGTTCATAATAATTATCTTATATATTTGAAAGTATTTTTTTGATATTTAAAAGAACTTGAAATCTATAATAAATCATATTGTTATGGGTGAGAATGAATATAGGACATAAAATTTAAGATGTTATCAACTATACAGAAAAATATAAAAGTTAATTTAATATATATTGAATAGACAATAACCTATTTTTTTCTTTTCTTCTTCAATAATAATAAAAATCAACATAAGAAATAATATCTTTTTGAAGAGTTTTGAAGTGCAATAGTAAATATAGTAAAAAAAATTAATATGATGTGAATTTTTGCACCTTCTTATTATTTTGAAGTTTTATTCTTGTAAGTGGAATATCTATACTAGATGATTATGTAATTATTTTATTTTAGTAGGGTGAAATATAAATAGTTTGCTCTTTATACTATTTGTTAATTTGTAAATCCTTAAACAATATAGGCAATCCCAGTTGTCTCTAGATAATTTTTTTTACTTTAATAAAGCCCTCATCCCCATGGCACAAGGATGAGCTAGCATTTAAAAAAATTTTTTATTAAGTATATCTTTTTATTTAGCTATTGATACTTTATAAATTAAGAATGAACATTCAATAATACTGTAAATAAATGTTTGATCAAAATTTTGTAATAATTGATTATCCATTATTTATTATTCTATTTAATTATAAAATACAGATAATATCATAATGTATCTTATCTACAATAATGACCTTTAGGCAATAATTTTACTGATTAATGATTAATTCAAACCAGCAAATGAGTGAAGTACCATTCCCTAAGTTACATCTAGAGAAATGGTTTTTTCAACGAAGGGTGAATTAACAATGTAAAAGTCACATCATTTTGTAAAATATATGCAATAAAGACATGTCAACCTGACTGCGGGTTCAAAAAAATATACGTCATAATATATCTTGCTTTTTTACAAAGATACTTGATGAATTCATCATTATAGCTTTAACGCCAACAAACAGTATAGGTTAAAAAAAAATTTTTTTTTTTTTTTTTTTTTTTTTTTTTTTTTTTTTTTTTTTTTTTTTTTATATAATATGCAAGTGCACGTACTGTATATACTGTATAATTATTCCTTATTTAAAACCTCTTTAAATTTTGCAATTTCGAGAGCATATATAGTATATACAGTAAATTAGTGAAAGGTTGTTGAAAAGGCAAAAAATGGTAAGATACCAAATGCAAAATGAGCGTGTCGCCTAAAATTCGTGAGAACATTTTCACAAACTCGTTTACTCCGTTTCAATGATCCACATGTAGAGTTACATGTTATCAAGCAATCTTCTGCATCTATCTCTATGGTTGCCTCATTATTAAAAACAAAGCCATTCGTCTTCCACGAGTGACATATGACCAAAAAAAAAAATAATAATTAAAACTGGATAAAATGCGATATCTGTTAAAGTTAGTGGTTTCTTACGCAATGTGAAAACAGATGTACCTTGACGTCGAATTGGTTATTTTGTAGGCTGACTAGAAGGTAAACTAGCCTATTTAAGTTGGGCTATTTATACGTTACGGACTTTCTTAAATCATTCCGTTAAGTGCTTGTTTCTATTTCTCCTTCCTTTTTGGAAAAAGTTAGTCTGGCGTGTTAAAGGCACTATTTACCTTTTTCCTTCACTAAACTTTGGTGATCGCCTTGTGTAAAGAAGTTTCGGTTCCGGGACCCGACTTCATGCAAAAAAGGAGATGTGATGCATTTCTCTATTGTCATTATTATTTTTTCGGCAAATTGAGGCCCGTTCCTCATATCATTTCATCCATGCATATCATCCAGGCACGCTTCGGAACGTTTTCGACTAAGAACAGGAGGTAAGGAGATTAATGGAATTTAATTATTCGTGCGTGTAACCGACTAATTTAAGATAACCACTAGCTGGAGAGCTGGAGGGAGAAGAATGACCTGCTAAATTCGGACCATTATTTGCAGAGGTCTTATGTGACCGACACTCGATAAGCTACGCCGGATTTAGATGATAAATATAATCGCATTTATCCACAAAATTCTACCTTTTCCTTTTTGGTCCTTCGTCACTTATTCTTGTGAAAAATGAATTGAGGATCCCAAATTTATAAATGTTGATCAATATATACGTAGACGGTCATAAATGTTTGTCGGATGAGTAATAGTAATAGCTGTCATTATCAGATCATGTGCCTTCTAATATAGATGCGGAGTATAATGATTTGTATACAAATAAATGACGTCTTCGATGTAGTGCACTGTATGTATTGCTTCTGCCGTTATTGCACGATGAATTGATGATTAAGAAAATAATAATAATAATAATAATAATAAAGCAGGAATCAATCTAAATTTATGTTGAAACGTTTTTTTCCGCTATGCGTAATAATGGTCACGCAATCTTTTGATGTATGCACAAGTGCCTACACTATGCTTTTGTTGTGCATATTAAATATGCATCAATACGTCATCTTGTATTCGGTGATACATGATATCACACTGCACACTTATCATTTATAATTATTCCGCATTTTACACAATTTATTTTAAAAGTTTTTTTTTTTTTTTTTTTTTTTTTTTTTTTTTTTTTTTTTTTTTTTTTTTTTTTTTTGTTTTTTTGTTTTGTGTTTTTTTTTATTTTTTTTTTTTTTTGTATTTTTTTTT
>CAJVPT010006500.1:0-10975 GCA_910592055.1 Acaulospora colombiana
AAGGATTCTTGGTGAATCTCTTCTTGAATATTTCTTTATTATAAACTATTTCTTTAAATTCTTTCTTTGGGAATTGTTCTTTTAAAAGCAATTCCACTTGGACACACCAGTCAAATATAAATTTAATCACAGTAGCATTGATTGCAGGTATATAGGAAGGCAAGGGATTTGTTTTTTCAAATATTCACTTTCCTTTTATTTTTTTTTCATTGTAACTAAGAAGAGGGTTAATATATATCATTTTTACTGCATATATTTCCTCAAGATACTTGAGTCAATAAATTTTTCTTGACTTGTAATTTAGTTAAATTAATACAGTTACAAAAAAATTACAAAAATTTTAACTTACAAAAATTTTATAGATTTTTTTTTTAGATTTTTTTGTATTGTCAATGTTGACTCTTAAAGTAGCAGCAATATTTTTCAAATCATTATTACAAATAATGAAGAATCTCGAAAAACCTCTCTACTAGTTGACCTGGTATTGTTTTATTATTAATAAACTTGAAAATATATACAAGTATTTTTATTATATTTACATTTTGTTAAGTATCGATATTAGAGTTAAAAATGATCAGGCAAACATTTAGCAAATAATATATTAATTCACTTAAAAATGTAGCATATTTTATTGGATCATCGTATTTTTGTGATACAAGAAAATGGAGAGCAATAACAAAGGTTTCTAAATTGAGATATTTAAAATTAGTTTAATATATAATACCCTGATAATATAAAATAAAAATTGATAGCCAAAAATAGCCTGTTATTGATAAAATTCTACATACTGACTCAAGGTTTCTCAATGGCAACAAATGGTATCAACTAGCACCTACAAATAGTATTCAACAACAAGCTTGCTTACATTAGTCCAGAATTTCTTATTGGAGACACAAGCCACCCTTATTGCACTATTCCTGCCATAGTACCAATACAGCAAAGGCTGCTAGTCCAGGGTTTCCCACTAGAGGCAACATTAATACTGCATCAACACTTGCAAGCACTACTTTGTATTGATATGAGCCTATCTGTACTAGTCCAAGATTGTCCACTGAAGGCTATAGCATACTTAATTAATATAATGTATAAAGAACATATCGATTTAAAAATTTCTTTCACTTACCCTTTGCAGAAAGGAATTAGTAATTTTTTATAGCTTTTTTACTTATATTGACTTGATCCATACTAGTTGAATAGTGTTAGATCAATACTAATAGTAATAAAGTAACAACAGGTCATTACAGTATTGATAAATATTGTTTACTTGTTTATGGTATAAGCTAAAGGCTTGTAATTGATTATAATTGGAATCGAAAAACTGGGAAATGAAAACAAATATTACAATTAGTACTAGTAGAAATAAAATAACAGTAACAATATATTATTAAAGACCAAAAAAGTTAAACTGAGTTCAGAATTTTTAACGTGATCATATGACCAATAATCATGACACGACTGAAGCTTATATGAAACAATCAATTATCAAATATCACCATATCCCTTGTAAAATAGAAGAATACATGAACAATCTATTCACGTCAAAAAGGTAAAAAACTATGAGCTGAGGTAATAGAAAATTAGCTGACCATAAAGCAATTTATGCATGATATAATACTAGAATAGCTATAGTAATTATGTAATAGCCCTATGTGTAAAAATGTATAAATATAACTTCCTTCAATAACTTAATAAAATGACAAATCTTAAGACAAATCTTTTGAATAGATTGTTATTACTGTGAAGTTATAAGTAGTTTTGGAAAAAATTACTTTGAGACTCATTCAAATTTTTTTATGCCTCTGCTTTAATTTTTGTATTTTTGTATGTGATAGAAGGATGGACTCTTCTATCTGCAGATTACATGAGTTTTTGATTATTGACGACAGACTCACCGATTAGCTTGTTTCAATATATAGTATTAACAAAGCATTGCTTACCTGTAACTATAGAATGTAAAACTTGTGATCAATTATAAATCGATAAATGAAGTGACTGGGAATCGATAAAGTTAAAGCTGATTATTAAATGGCTGAATAAAATATAAAATATAAAAAAAAAAAGTATATATATCAAGTAAAAGCTATAACAAGTTAGTAAAATATAAGGGTAGCTAGTGTGTTGTTTATACTGATTAGTAGAAGGAACTATTTAACAGTAACAATAAAATCGATTACAATTTTTTTTTTATAAATTGATCATAATTTTTTTTTTTATAAATTGATTGTGTTCAATCACATATCTTAGATTTTATACAGATTTACATCCATATTTGTAATGGATCTACTATATTATCAATTTTTAATAATTACAATTTTTAACAATTATGATACTTGCACGAGGCCAACAATTACATTATTCCTGCTTATAATTTTAGTATTTATAATAACAATACTTGCTTTGAAATTATTTATTTTAATAATTGCTTCTTCAGTAAAGCAATTCTATTTTTAAACTCTAATAAACATAACTTTAATAACTATAATTAGAGCCAATAAGGCTTTTATTTAATATATTAAATACTATTTTATATATAAATAGTATCAAAATTTACATATTAAGTAAAATTTTAATCATTGCTTATTAGAGACCCTTGTCAACATAACTTTAAACACATACATGTCTTTACTGTTTTATCTAAAAACCAGTTTCTTTTATTAATAATTAAATTTTTGCTAGTCGAAAAAATCTGTTTCACAGACACACTAGTTGCAAATAATTGTATACAATATATACCAAATATGAAAATTGCTATTCATTTATTTTCCACCATTCCAAAATATCTATTTCCTCTGTTATCCGAAATAATGAAAAATATAGTTGTAATTTATTTTGATTTTCTATATATCATCACTTGAATAATTTTGCTTTAATTGTATTATATATCTCTCTCATTTTGATAACTTCTATAGTTCTTGAATTTAATTCTCCATATTCTTGAAAAATATTATCAATACTAGAAAATAAAAAATATTTAATAATAGCAAATTATATTACAAATAAGTATAAATACAATAAATATATTTACACTTTTTTTATCTCTTCAATTAAATTTCTCTAGCCATTTTCAACAAAATATTCTATTTTAAATCACAAATCTAAAACAACTACCAATATATAAATTTTATTTGTTTTGTTATAATATTCTAAATTTTTATCTTAATATATTTTTGCTGCTTTTTTAATATTTGAATTAATTTTATCATTGTCAATAGTATCCAAATAATCAATTAAAATATTATATAATAAAATTGTAAAAGAAAGTATTGAATATGTTAATGCTAATACCATTGTAGTTACTTTATGAAAATATCCAAGAAATTTTATTATTTGTTCAAATACATTCCAATCACTATCTATAAATACATAGTTTTTTAATTTTTGACTTGACATCATAGAATATTCAATTGCTTACAAATACAGTATATAGTAAACTATTTAAATTATAATAAATAAATATTAAATAATGTAAGATGAATATATTATCAATAATTATACAATTAATTGGTAATTAATTGGCAAAAACTCTTTCCACTGATCCTCTTACCACATACAAAAAAGATATTCGCAAGAAGTTTTTTATACTTCCTTGCTAATAAAGTCTTAATACTTTCTTTAAACCAACTCAAAAGTTCTTTCAGAACTACCTCACTTCCCCTCCCTCTTGTTTACAACCTCCTTTGAATAAACTGAACTCTTGTGATCTGCAAAGTTCAGTTCCCACCTTTACTACTAATGACAAAAAAGTTCTTAAAGGGAAAAGGATCAAATGTGGAGTACCTCTTATCTCTCAGCTATAGTGGAGATAACAGAAGTTTTATTCCAGTCAAAGGAAACAATTTTCTACCCTTTGACTGGGATTGTGGCCTCTTAGAACTACCTTTTTCACGACTTTCTGGAGAATTTTGCCTAGCCCAGCTTGACCCTGAAATTTCAGGTAGCACTAATCTTACTAATTCTAATTAGTTGACACGAAACATGTTAGCAAGATTGATAAACAAACCCCTATTTGCCACCTCACATGTCTGAATGTATTTTCTTAGCTCCATAAGAACCTGGGATCCATCATAAGTCATATGTGTTGGTGCGAGTGGATACAGGACATGCCACTGACATATCATTGGATATAAGGAAAGGGTCCATCTGACCATGGTAAAGGTCACAAGATGCTCGATTGACCTTTTCTCAAGTCAGAGCCACCTATTTCCTGATTGTATATTAGGTAGGTTTCCTAATTTCTACTGCTTGGAAAAGTCTAAACCAGAGAAAGCAGGAAGCTATCAAGGATACTCAGTAGTAAAGCTCATACACAAAGTAATTTAGGAAGTTTTCATTCTATCTTTAAAAAATCTCAAGCTGGAAGACTAGAAGACTAATGTCGCTTCACCAATTGAAACTCAAGTCCAAAAATATTAGCAGTGATGTGTAAGCCAGCCAGATAATCTGGGAGATCCTCATTGATCACTAATGCCAATAGCCACCAGCAGGATATGTCTATTGCGAGGCTAGATACTATCCTTTCTATAAGGAATTAAATTTGAAATAAGAGGTACAGATGGGTAAGTATTCACATATTTATATAAGAATGGGTTTAATTGACAATATACTGGAAGACTTTCAAGTCATTCATGTGGACACCAATATATCACCTGGACCTTCCTGATTACTCCCTCCTCACAAGCCTTAAAACTGTAAAGTCTCCTTAATGGTCTACAACTTATTTCCATAAAAGACTCAGTAGAAGTACCTCTCTCTAGGCCTTCCTATAAGGGAGTTCAGAACAAGACAGGTATGGATTAAGAAACAAAACTGATACCCATCCATAATGGTACATGACTATCCAATTTTATTTTTTTTTTCTTTTATTATTATTTTAAGACACTAGCATGCTTTAGGGATGCTGGTTTTTCTTTTGCAAAAGAAAGGACAATAAGTCTAGTTGTAGCTTTAGAAATAGCTTTAGCTTATTATTATCTTTAGAGTCACCGAATATACACCCCTGAATGTATACTTTGCACAATGTATATATGTAATTTGGAAAACAATAAAGTTAGGCATAAGCCCATTTAAAAAAAAAAAAATAATAATAAATAAATAAATAAAATAAATATACTATTTTTAGCTCCCAAAACACAACAGTTATAATTTACACTGATTGCAATACTATAGTCAAAGTATGGAAATCCATCTGCTTACAAATAAAGATATATACAAGAAGATAGACAAAGATTACTAACTGGTCACTTTGGAATAAGATTAAGGACCTAGAAAAGAAGAAAAACCTGAATCTGGAAATCCTAAAAATCAAAACTCACAAAACCAACAGATTCAACAATCAAGTAGACTTACTTGCCTAACAGACCAGATGGAAAAACTCAATAACTTGGCATCAGCTATTAAAGCTAGAAAGAGTCCTTATGATAGCAGTATGGGGAGAATACACAATAGAAATTGGTATCAGAAATTTTGTTAAAATATTTAATAAGAAAAAGATTGGATTAGACTAGACAATACAGAAATGGATTCAGGATCTTTGGATCCAAAATGATAAAATTATAGACTGACCAACCTTCTGAAACAGTTCAATCCAACCAATACTTTCAATATTTCTTTCAAAACCAATAAAGACAAAAGCTTCCTAACTAACTTAACTCATAATAAACTTCCAGTCTTACAGATACTTAATAAGAGGAAACCAAATGTATATATTACAATCATATGCCTAACATGTGAACTTCAAGAAGAGACACTAGAACATTTTTTTGAATATCCAGTTACTAGGAAAACTTGGAAGAACTTATGACAGAAGGCAAATGAAAAGATCAAGAAACTAATCGGTAAAGAAATAAAAAATAAGAAAGAAGTTCAACCTAAAATAAGTGACTGGATAGATAAATGGTTAGAAGAGATTCAGAAATCTGATAGGAACCTTTTCAATATCATCTGTGAATATGTGGAAGAAAGCAAGACCACTTCTTTAAAGAAGTATCTCAAAGAGCAGTTTATGATCTCACCAGCAAATACATAGGGTATAATTGATAAATTCTGTCAAAGATGAGAGCAAACATTAAAAAGGAGATCTGGAATACTCACTGTTCCAAAGTTATAGAATAGGAAAAGAAGCAAAACATTATAGAAGAGGACAAAAGAAACAAGAGACCCAAGTCCAGACCTGACTAACAGACTGAACAAGATCAAAAAGATTTGTCATTACCTCCAGAGGATTCGAATCTAGAGAACATTAAAGAAACAGAAGGAAAGAAGTATATAGTGATTATCAAGGATTGGATTTGTCACAGAATTAAGTGGTTTGGTTTTTGATTGCTGACAGAACTTAGAATAATTTATAATAATAATCTGTAGGTAATGATTTTATTAATTAAAGAAATTATTTAAATTAGTAAAGGAGCAAAATATTATTCCCTAGATTGTATTTAAAAAAATAATTTTTTCAATGCCGAGTAAGTCAGTATATAAAAGTCACAACAATTTGTAAATACCTAATATATATACAATAAAAACACATCATACTGATCTGACTGTGAGTTAAAAAATATATATATATACTGTATATACTGTTTTTATCTATATAATATGTACAATTATATTATATATTGAATTTTATTGAGTTTCTATATTTAAAATAGATTTTAAAGTTTCTATTTGCTAATTTTTGCAAGCATAATTTAATTTTTCCAGCCAATGAGGTGATGATCATATTTTTACAACCAGTTTTCATAACTATATATAAATAAATTAATAAATATAAAAAACTATATACTGTATATACTGTATAAGCTTACTTGTTTTAGATTTTTTCCTAATATATTTAAAGCTTCTTGTATACTTAAATTAATAACATACACGAAATATTATAAATGGTTTTCTGTTGTACTAAAAGATATTGCTTGAGTTTTACTTCACTCTTCTATCAATTTAGCAAATACAACATTATTTGAGTATTATTAGTTGTAATTTCAAGAATCTTTAAAATTAAATAAACTGTTTTAGTCTTATATTATATTTATTTTAAATATATGAATAAATTTACCTTCATTTGAATCATAAATTTCTTTAAACATAATAAAAATGCTTCTTTAATACTTTCACCCGAATGGATACTTCATAACTATATAAAGTCTATTATTATACTCTGCATTCTCCAATATTTATTGATAAAATAAGCAATTATACCTAAAAATGCTTTTATTGAAATTGATGTTCAAATATCAAGTGTAAATAAAATTCAGTTTTCTATTTCTTGCAACATCTTTTGAATTTTTTCTTGATCATTTAAATAAAAGTTCATTATACAGGTCTTAATAGAAGAAGCTGATAATATTTTTGTATCTGGTGCTAATATTTATACAAAAGCAAGAAAAGCTGGTTCTTGAACAACTGTAAAAGGTTACTAGTTGATAATAATTTATTGAACAAGTTTTTTTTTCATTTTTGTTAAGTCATATATCCACTATATATAAATATAAAAAATTAATGATATTTTTTTTAAAAATTTAAAAATTAGTTGAAATTATCTTTGTTTTAAAAAAATTGTCAATTTTAGTATTGCCAATTATTATATTTAATTTTATCAGGTATGTTTTTTTAAGATGTTTCATTAAATTAGAAGTAATGCCTTCACTACAAGTATATATCATACTGCAATATTTACAGGTAATCTTTTTGTTCTCTTTAAAACTTGCACTTCTTGTAAAGTATTTTATACTTTACTTCTAGAAATTGTTGAGGTAACTGAGACCAATTCTGATAGATTGTATGTATTAGCATTTTCAATATTGATATTGTCATAGTTAGTTAAACTGCTACTTTTATTGTATACAAACTGTATGCTATCAAATGAGTTTTTATATTCCATTTTTAAAAGAAATAAATTAGCAAAGAATACAATGAAAATAATTAAACAGCAAAACTAAAATATTACAAAAAAATGGTTAAAAAATTATTAAGAAGAGCAAATATTGAATTTTTTTAACTTGCCTTTTATATTATTTTCTTAAAAAAAAAACTATTTTAATTTTCTAGATAGTTCGATTTTAATTTTCTAGATAGTTCAATTTTAATTTTCTAGATAGTTTGATTTAATGAAATTTAATAATTATAGTATATAACAATTTATATAAACTGGTATATATCTGATTGGGTTTAATCTAAATATGATTTGAATCCGATAATTTTGTAAATTTAAAATTTGATTCGATCTGAATCTAATCAGATTAAAAATTTTGAAATTTGATTCAATCTAATTCATATCTTATTCATGGATCAATTAGATTCAGATTAAAATTGTGAATACTAATGTATAGTATTGACAAATTTTTGCTTACCTGTAATTATAGAATGTAAAACTTGTAATCAACTATGGATCAATAGTCGAAGTAACTGAAAATTGACAAAGTTAAAACTAGCTGTTAAATGGCTGTATAAAATATAAAATAGAAAAAAAACAAATATATATGTCAAATAATAACTATAACAAGTTGATAAAAATATAAGAGTAGCTAGTTTATTGCTTATACTAGTTATTAGAAAGAACTATTTAGCAGCAACAATAAAATTAATACAATTTTTTTTATAAACTGATTGCAATTTTTTTTTTTATAAATCGATCATACCCAATTATATATCTTAGATTTTATACAGATTTACATCCAATCTACCATATTATCAAGTTTTAACAATTATGATGCTTGCATTAGACCAATAATTACAATACTCCTACTTGTAATTTTAGTATTTATGATAACAATACCTTCTTTGAAAATAAAGCAAATTCAAGAAAAAGTCAAAAGAGACAATATCGCAGAGTTACAATTTTATAATACTAGAAATAGATCAAAATTAACTAGTATTAATTCATTTTATATTATCAAAAATGGAATATACAAACTGGGAACCTTAACATCCAGAATATCAGAAGAAAGTGAAAAATAAAGAATGGTATATCTCCAAAATGCTATCAGCTTATCAAAGGAACTTCAACTATGTACAAAAGAATTTCTCAATGGTAATTCTTGAACAACTTTCACTTTCGAAAAAAAAGAAAATGCTCTGAATTGTTTGGAGAAAGTCAATAAAAAAGAGTGTGAAAACTTCACAATAATACCCATAAGTATAGAAGAATGGGAAGAGTCAGAATTTCCACCTGATAAAAAGATCTTTAAGGAAAAAACAGAAGAAGAGAATGCAGATTTATTTGTAATCCTAATTAATATAGATTATAGCTATACATGGCAAGAAATTAAGGCAGCTTTACAGATATATGAAAAACTTACCAATATCCATATATACAACTACTTAAGATCACAACAAAGAATCAAGACACAAATCACTCCTCATAAATGAAACAATAAGCTAAAAAATTTATGGATGATTCCCATTAAAACAGAAGTAATCAGGGCTATTTTCATTCAATATAAACCCACTGATCAAGAAGTAGACAAAATTAATAAAGAACACAATAGCCAGTCCTTAAGGCTATATGGAACACACAACACCCTCACAAGTTTATTAGTATGTGCCTTAAAACAAATTAAAGCAAAAGTCTGCTATATACCCAAAAACCCATATATACTCAAGAGAAGAGGATACGCAGTTATATGTTTTGTAACAGCTGAAGATCTTAATAAAGCACTCAAACAATACATCTTTCTATATAGATACAAACTTATATGGAGTACTAAAGAATACTTCAAGATAAACACACAACAACAGGATGAAACCATAGAAGAAGCAAACATCTTACCACAAGAGGGACATGGAAAAGAAAAACATAGAATTAGCAGTATTTATATTAAAGAAATAGATGAATCCAGTACAAATTAACATAACAATCACTTGGTTAGAACAGATATTAGATTCAATAGAAAGTCTACATAGAAAGAAATCCCTATAGAAGAAACCAATCCTGGATATAATATAGAAAACTCTGATACAAAGTCTAAAAAAAGAAGATCAAGATTCTATAGAACAAATACAAGAAAGTTAAAACTAAGATGCAATTAACAACTAGTAACAAAAAGCAATAAAGAACCAATCAATACACAAAAGAAAAGATATAGAATACATAGTTTTAGAATCACCAACAATGTGACCACTGAATCTGAAGCAAAACAAAACCCATTGCAACAAATTCTATATAGTCTAAACAAACCAAATAGCAAAATAAGTCGCATTGAAAAAGAGACCCAACTCTACTCTGGATCCATAAAATAGAAAAGAGTTAATAGCTCCTAAAAGTTGTACCAGTTCAAATAGGAAATACCAGTGAATAACAAGATTCACAAGAAGAATTTAATACTTTCTAAATCAAAAACAATTCCAAAAACAACAACATAACAACAAATACATTCTTTTCAAACAATCTTCCTATCACTACATAACATCTAAACAACTTCATCAAGTCAATCAAAATAAACACTATTAACAAGAACCTTAAAGAACAAACAATATATCAGAATGATACATTGCAATCCACTATAGAAGAAACTATAACTATAGAAATACACAATGTAAGAGGAATAAACACAATATTGGACCAATAGTGTTTATATGACAAGATACAAGAACTAGATATAGGAATCATGGGTATTAGTAAAACAAAACTAAGGAGTAAAGCAGCAGAACATGCCTTCAAGTTCCAAAAGACACATAAATTCTTCTACAGTTGTAATAACATTAAACACAGAAAATCAGGTGTGGATCTTTTTATAAACAAGACATATAAAAAGAAACTGGAATTGATTGAAAAAATAGAAGGCTATATTATAGGTGCAAACTTCTTTTCAAAGAAATGTAAACTATGTATATATCAAATCTACTTATTATCTGAAAAGACAGAAAGTAGATGACTTCAACAAATACTGCAAAAAAGAATTCTAAACAAACAATAATAGAAATTCAAGATCATTATTATGGGAGATTTTAATGCAGTAGTAAATCCAATAACAGATCGATCCCT
>CAJVPT010006501.1:0-10970 GCA_910592055.1 Acaulospora colombiana
TCTAAGACGGGTGAGCTGTCATATGAAAATCTTTGAAATTGTATAATATTTTAAATACACAATAAAGATAAGCCATGTCAGCCTGATGGCAGATTAAAAAAAAAAAAAAAAAAAAAGTAATAAATAGTCAAAAGCATACTATTAAAAAAACTCTTTTCGCTGATCCACTATTTTTCTAAAAAAAATTTCTTTTTTGGTAATTGTTTAGAGAAAAAGGATAAAACAACCCAAGCTTAGCAAACACAGTAAAGAGAATCACAACTACACCACCTCACTTGAAGCAACACATAAAGCTCTATAAACAAGCTACCAAGAGAAGAGTATATAATAATAACATTAGTATTTTATCTATCAACTTTTGAGGAAAAGAGAAAACAAAAGTAAATCTGAATTACAGTAAGATCAAGGGACCCAACATTAACTCCCCTAGCTTCCAACCAGGCCAGTGCAAATTTACACCTTTCTAGATATTAGAAGAAACCTGGAAATATAGTAATTTTAACTGGTAAACCAGTCAAAACTCAAAATTTACCAAACCCAAAAGGACGTTAGGAACTTAAAAGCAATAGCTAGAGATTATCAGTAATAACATATCAGCAACACATAAACAACTAGCATATAATGCAAACATGAACACATTCTTTTAGACAATAGAGAGATAACAACAGATTATGTAACATATCTCTAAACAAGCTCAACACGTGTTCTAGCTAATTACAAAACATGTTCCTCATATCTGGTTTGCCCTTAATAGATCCAGTATACATGTTACTGAAATCAACAAATAAATAGACAAACAACATATAACTCATGTTTACTCCACAATTGATTGACTAGCACAATAGATAGATTAAAAAACCCAGTAATACTATCTGAATACGTAAACAAATAAACAGAGTTAATCTGCAAAACATAACTCATCCAATAATCACATGACATAGCTAACATGAATAGGACACAATGTATTTTTTATATAGTAAACAAAAGGGAAGAGAATATCTTGAATACCTTAATTAAGTTTTCAAGAAAGCATGATAAAACCTTAGAACTATGGGCATCCCAACAGTTGATAAGGGAAAAAAAGAAAATCCAAAAGAAGAAACAACTCCTGCATCAGAGACTTTTACTATCCTAGATAGTATTATTGCTAACATTTTAAGAATAGATAAAACAACATTCCATAAGGAACAGATCCTTACTCAACATATTCTATACCTCTGGCAACAAGGAAAGGGAAAAGAAGAAGATCTTCTATAGCCCTATATAGAAAACAAATTTATAGAAATTATCAAAATTGCAAGTGATCCACAGGAGCTTAAAAGTCAACTGATGGAGATCACAGAACATATAGATACTGAGTCAATGATAAATAATAAAATTACAATGACCAGTGATCATGAACAAGAAGAGGCCAAAATACAAAGGCTTCAAGAAAAAATAAAAGACAACAACATTAGTGATTATAGCTCATATGACATGAGAAGCAGGAACTTCATCTCAATGATAAACTTATATTTTATAGGAAGAGAAGAAATATATAGACTCAGTATCATAATGGCTAATATTTCAGGAAAAACAGCAGAAAAAGTCAAGGCCTATCTAAGCAATATCCTGAAACTACCACAGAGAGAAAGACACCTCTTAAAGAACAAATTTATCAATGGAAATGAATGATTGACCTTTTGATTACAAGAAGAAGAGGATGTCCTAAAATACATAGAAGAGATAAACCACAAAGAGAATAATTTTACTATCCAACAAATAACTTCTTACACTTCATATTCTGCCCACATAACCAAAAGAGAAAAAAACAGAAAAATCTTTCAGAAATTCAAAGGAAAAAATAAATCTGATATATGATATGTTAGCCTAATAGATCTAGATCAGAAGGTTTCTAGAAGTTATATAGTCGAACATCTCAGGAGATATAAAAAAGTTCAAAACATTCATATCTATAAGGTCAAGATAAAGACTAGGGCCAAGACCTATTTCAAGCTTCATAAACATATTAAATGGAATTTCACAGAAGTATGGACAATACCTATAGGTACTGAAATGTTCAGAGCCATCTTCACTAAATCAGAGTTGACTGATAAAGAGATAAATGCTATCCTAATTGAGAGAAATATCAACTCAGCTAGACTGTTGAATACAAACAAAACATATACCAGTTTGATAGCAAGAGCTCTATATGGTATTCAGGCAAAAGCATGCTATACTCCTAAAAACTCTTACATATTAAAGAAATAGAACTTTACAATTGTCTGTTTCATAACAAGAGAGGATAAGGACAAAGCATGCAAACAACATATTTTTTTACAAGATTTAAGACTATCCTGGAGCATAAAGAATCCTAGCAATAGAAAAAATACTAGCCCTATAAGTGAAGAAAGGAAATCATATTATCAAAGATCTCAAAAAATCAATATAGATAATGACTTAACTTCAGATTCACTATTAGGCTATAAGTCCACAAGATCCTCTTCTTCCTCCTCTTATCATCATTTCTGTACTATGAAACCTATATGCTCCAGAAATCAAAGACAAACAAAACAAAAAAATAATAATAGAGTAAGGTAGGAGAATTATAGAATAACTAAATATTCTGTTACAGGTAGTAATAGAAAGCCAATAAGAAGATAAAGGACTCATCAGCAGAATATCAGCAGTAAGGATATTAGATCAGAAGCAGAAGGTAACCAAGATTCTCTGCAGCTCATACTGGCCAACCTTGAAAAATTGAATGGTAGAATAAATAGACTCAAAAAACAAATAACTCCAAACAAAATAAATAGAGGTAGAAGAGGGGCCAATTGCTTCTAATATGGAACAACAGGCAACCCAAAAAGACAAGAGGTGAACATGCCCACTTTATCTTCAACAGCAACTAACAACAAGGGTAGAAAACAAATATAAGAAAAAGATATTTCATTAGAACAACATAATAATTTAGATCTAATAACATTCTTACAAAAGGAATGTGATATTTTTCTCAACAAAAAAAGGAAAAACATAATAATAGAAAAGAAATAGGAAGCAATGGAAGATATACAAAAAAAGATAATTAGGATTAGAACATACAATGTTAGAGGCATTACAGATAAGACGAATCAAAGAAGTCTAATTGAAGAAATTATAGAACAAGGGATAGGTATAATAGGTTTATGTGCAACAAAATTTATCCAAGCTAATGCCAAATAGGCTTTCAACAAACAAAGAGCCTATAAACACTTTCATAGCACCAATCCTGACACACTCTTTGGAGCAGGAGTTAATCTCCTTATTAGAAGAGACCTAGAGAAAAAGATGGCATCAATCGAAGAAGAAAATGGATATATTATAGCTACCAACTTGCTGATAAAAAAGAAAAAAATCTATATTATACAGATCTATATTCTATCAGATAAACAAAGGCGCAAAAAAGTGCAGGAGAAAATAACCAGCCTTAGCAAAACAAAATACAGAAAAGGCTTTCACACAATTATAATAGAAAACTTTAATATTGCTTACAACCCATTGGAAGATAGAACCTCATCATTCAAAGCAACATTCAAATCCTCTTGGCATTCTGAAATCTCACTGTTTGATTTTCTTGATAAGTGGGAGTTTATAGATACACAAGCCATATAGAAAAAAAAAAACAAGACTCCCACAAGATAGGATGCAACAAGCAGTAGTAGAATTGATTATATTTGAATATCACAAAGCTTATCAAGATATCCAATACTATAATTTGATAATAAAGAGATAAAAGAAGTCACGGAAATGACCACACCATGATTTCTATAACTTTACATAACAATAATCTTTTTATACAAAGTAACACCATAAAGTCTCCTAAACAACAATTAAAAAGAATAGATATTAAGAGAACATCTTCAAAACAATAGCAGACCTTTCATGAAAGCCTAGATCACGAGTTCAAGACATTATTAGAATTCTTATTTAAAGAAAAACCCAATGAAAATAAAAAGGAAAACCAAGCAAACAAGATCTGGAAAACCTTCGAAATACAAATTTGCAAAATAGCCTTCAACAAGCTCATAACCAAGAAACCAATTATACATAAAAAAAAACCTGAATATAAATATAGTTCAGAGTTTATTACATATAGAAAAGCCTTATGGCTGAAAGAACTTTTCAAGAAGGCTGAAGCATCAAAAGAAATAGCCAAACTGCAGACCCTTATCTTAACAATAGAGAAACATATAGCCCTAACCATCAGATTGAAAACTATTGTATCTAACATAGCATCTCCAACATGCTCTAGTCATTATTGAAAAAGAATATTCAAAATGCAATAGAGGGAAAGAAATTTATCAGTCAAAAGATTGAAGCCAAGAAAATAAGAGACGCAATCAAGGTTGCTTTGAAACAACGATGTAATGACCTAAAATTCAATCAGAGAAAAATGGTAAACTCCCTAACAAATAGAACAAGAAGCAAAATTGTGCTGGACAGAGTTAAGGTCATATAGGATGGTACAGAATACATAACAATCAAAACAGATGAAATAGAGAAAGAACTAAGATGATACCATCTAGAAGTACAGTATTTAAAAAAAGAGATGTTAACTTCAATAGCCTTACAGAAGATTAGAAAGAGGAGTATAGACCCAAGAATTATATCAAGAAACTATGGTATAAAGATCTCCTCAAGCCAATCTCACAAGTGAAATTATGTGAAATACTTTGAACACTTCCAAACAACAAAGCACCAGAATGGTCACAAATTAGCTATGAAATGCTTAAAAAACTGAGTCAAGATAGAAAGGAAATTCTGAGAAAAATGTTAAATAACTTCTTAAGATAGGAGGTAACTTCCACTTGTTAGAAACAAAGCCATATATATATCATAGCCAAATCAAAACTGTGGGAGTGTGAGCTAATAAACATAAGACCAATAGTTCTGTTGGAAGTCACAAGAAAGTATTTCACAAAAATCTTTACTAATAGAATGAGAAATATCTGTAAAGTCAATAATATTCTTAAAGATCCCAACTTCGCAGGTCTCCCTAGAGAAAGTACATCAGAACCAATCCAAATCCTCAACAACATCTGTAAAGATGCAAGAGAAAATAAAAAGAAATTGTGGATACTTTTCTAAGATACCGCTAAAGTCTATGACACAATTAATCTAAATATGCTAGTCAAAGCAATAGAAAGGATCAAAATACCAAAGGGTTTTATTAAGATCATGCTGAGTCTATTTCAAGACAAAGAATTTCAAGTCATCTTTGAAAATAATCTCACAGAACCCATAAAAGCAGGAGATAGCATTAATTAGGAGAAAAGCATCTTATCACTACTATGGCGATTATTCTATGATCCTTTACTTTGCAAGATTCAAAATGATAAAAAAATAGAATACAAAATGTTGGTTACCTGGAATTCAGATCTTAAAGGACAGACCACAAGAAGGCTAGAATCAAGATATGCGGCCATAGCCTTTATGGATGATATGACAAGGATAGCAAGATCCAAAAAGGATATGGAAGAAATTCTTGAAACTGCAAGAGTCTTCTATAAAGTCAATAATTTCCAAATCAATAGTAATAAATCAGTCCTAATTACTATTAACAATTCTAATTGCTATCCAGAAGAAGTTCAGGCCAGTATAGAAAAAGAAGTAATAAAGGAGCTCAGCAAAGCAGAATATATAATATTTCTAGGAATCTGGACTGGCAATCAAAAAACTGCAGTTGAATTCAAAGAGAAAATACTAAAAGAGATTAATGTAGTGACCAGAGCTCTTAAAAACAAGAAATTAACAGATAAACAAATCCTGTATATTCTAAACAGAATATTAATTTCAAAAATAGAATTCAGGATACAGCATAGTATACTACCCTAGAAAATATGTAACACTTTAACAGCAGCATATAAAAAGCTCTTCAAAAACAAGAATACCCTATGTAGATCTATACCTAATAGTGTAATAAATCATCCAAAGATTCATAACCTGAAAAGCATCTAAATATTCTAACGAAAAAATCAAATAATAGGATTGTGTAATAAACTAAATAATCCTGATCCCACAGAAATCACAATAATTATTTGACTCAAACAAACACAAATAAAGAATTGGGAACCGCTTAACCTATTAATATGCAACTCTCTGAATCATCTACCAAATAAAGGAAACTTCATGCTTCAAGTAATGAAGTTAGCTAAAGATATAAAAATAACCTTTCATAGTTGGAAATGACAAGAAATCTTCGAATAAAGCAAGGAAAATAGTTTAATTAAAGAATACCTTACATTAAAAGAATATAGAAAAACTATACCATCACTAAGAAACAATAAACTGCTGTACATATACCAAAGCTACTAAAGAAATTAGGGATTGGCAAATACTCCAACTACTTCAGAATACCAGTAAAGGTCCTATTCTTGAATGGTTCCAAGCTTTAATCAAAACTTTTCCAAATAATAGGATAGGTCAACTCATGAGTATATGAAAAAAAGATTGAACAAAGTGAGAACCAGAATATGTTGCAATTAATTCAGACCATGACAAATAACAAAAACTATGGATAATTACAAAGAAAGCTGGGTATCACATAATCTGGGAAAAACTACTACAGACAAAAGTAGGACACAAAGGCAATAGCAAATGCTTCAACTGCTGTAGTAATGATAATACTCAAACAACTATATTAACAAGGTGTCCAGAATACCCAGAAGGTACAAAACAAGAAGAGGGATGTATATTAGAGAAAGATATGAAAGATATATATGAAGTTTCATATCTCAATACAAGAAAGTCAACCAGAAGAGCTCAAGAACTAACAATACCCTGCTCCAAGGTATCACTAGAAGAGACAATAGAAAAGGTTACTAATATGAATCCAAACTCTCAAACCTTAGCTCCAATCAATATAGTAAATTAGGTAAATATCAAAAGATTGGAAGAGGTTATCATTAGAGACAATATTATAGAAGGAGTATATCAGGATCACCTAATAGAAATACTTCAATGTAACCTAGAATTCAATGTTAAAAAACTAATTTTTTATACCGATGAATCACTTATTAATTATGAAAAGGAAGAAATGAAAATGTGAGCAGTATAGATCCAGATAGGAGATATAGATAGAGAAAGTAGATTTCAGACAGTAGTAAACAGTTGACCCTCCTCAACACATGCTGAACTTGTAGCAATTGTCACAATACTTCTGGTGGTTCCAGTAGGAAGCGATGTGAAAATCCATATAGATAGCCAGGCTTATATCTCCAAGTGGAAAACAATAGAAAGAGATGATCCAAAGCAAACTTACAAAAGATGATTAAAGAAAAAAAACTAGTCCTTGTGGGCATGAATATTAGAATTGGTAAAGAAAAAGACCATAAACCTGTAACTTATCAAGATTATGGCACATTCCAATGATCACTACAACAAAGAAGCAGATGTTCTAGCCAAAGAAGCTCTGAAACTCTCAGCAATAAAATAGAAAAAGCTGACCTCATACAAGATTATTACAGAAATTAGATGGCAAAAAAAGACACTGGATGACCCAATAAGACAGTTTGTCAAAAAAGTAAACAATAAAACAACTACCTTCCAGTGGACACAACAAAACAGAACTGAAAAAAGATGGAACTACCAAATTATAAAACAGCAAAATTATACTTGGAACCTTGTATGGAAAAGAATGAAAGAAAGATACACCTGAAATACTTCCTTTAAACAATTACAGCAAAAAAGCTTCCTCATAAAGCTAATGAATAATAAGCAATCAACTTTGAACAAGCAGACAATTAGAAGGCTTGACCTTTATAAAAAAGTGAAGTGTACTGCATGTAACCAGCAAAGTGAAACTTTTAAACATTTACTAGAGTGTCTAGCATACAAAAAACAATTACAGGAAGCATGGAATAAAGGATAAGATGGGATTCTTAGAGACTTCAGAGGGCTCTTACAAGAGAGAAAAAAAGAAGTAGAAGAAAAACATGCAAGGTTGATTATCCATGATGAAGAAGAAATAGCTAAGGTAAATAAATAGATCTCTAAATTGATAGAACAGATCTCAAAAACCAGTCAGGACACTCTAAGCTTTTGCACAGGGCTAGTAAGGAGAGATCAATCCTAAAAATGACTGATCTGAAATGCTATGAAAAAAGAATTGGTAATAAGGCAAAAAGATGGATATTAAAGATGCAAAGAAGAGTGTGTAACCAAATAAGGAAAAAGATTTGGAACAAAAGATGTGAGAAGATAATTGAATGGAAATATTTACAGGGGATTCGCAGAATAGAAAAAATCAACCAACCCTCAAACATACATAGCTTAAAACCATCAGTCCTCAAAAGTAAAGATCTTTTGCCAAAAAAAGAAACTCAAGAAAATGAAAGCCTAAAAGAAATCTTACTTAAAGATATTACTTATGGAATGAAGTGATTGGATTTTAAGCTTGGTCAAAACAACAGATAGTGATCTGCAGTAGTGATCTGTGGATAATGAAGTTAAAGGTTGGAAGAATATTCACTTGAACCATTAATGGAGCAATAAATCATTTCCAAAGTTGCACTTAGAGTTTTGATATATTAAGACAAAACAGCAATGAGTGAGTTAGGTAAAGTCTTAGCTTTAGTGAATCATTTAAAATATATAGTATACAAATATTTAATAAAGCACATGTATTTAGCCTGACCTAGAGTTTAAAAAAATAATAATAATAATAAGTCAAAAGCATATTAATTTTTTCTTTTTGTTGATCTTTTGACCACACATAAAAAAGATATTCGCAAGAAGATTATATTCTTCTTGACTAATAAAGTCTTCCTACTTTCCTTAAAACAACTTGAAGCTTGTCTTAATGAGTCACTATTACCCTTCTTTACTTGTTTATAAACTCCTTTGACTAAAAACTTGAGCCTCTGGTGGCCTGAATAGACTCAAGCACATACTTCCTTTATTAAAGGCAAGAAGATTCTAGGAAGTAAAAAGATCAACTTGTGAAGTGTCTTCTTTTAAAGCTAAATATGACATGGAGAAGAGATTTTCTAGGTAGGGGAAAGCTTTTTATCCACCTTCTCACATACTATCTCTTGTCCTCTTAGAGTGTCTACTGTTTTTTCATGATTTTTTTTTGGAAAATTTGCCTATCCCAACTTGATCCTGAATTTTTGATAGCACAATATCATCTGGCTTATGATTGGCTGACATGAAACATGTTGGTAGCAAGATATAAACAAGGTTCCATAGATCATATTCACATGTTCTGATGATGTTATTGGTGAAATAAAAGAAAATGAATTGATGTACAATTCTCCACTTCTTCAAATAAAGTGTAACTGAAACAAAAAGACTATGAGATTATTAGGATGGACACTAAATTCCCTAGGTGATAAAAAGGTGGTTATTTGTTCAAGCCAAGGTCTTTAACTTCCTATCATCCTGATTAGGCAAAGTATGCGAAGAAGATTATTTCCTTATCCCAGTTAGACAATAAAACTGAAAAGCAGAAGACTGTGAGCCACTACCCTTCTCTAGAATTGAGAATACATTTTTCCAGACATTATGTAATAATATCATAATCAATGAGGATTCCCACTACTCTTTTGATACCCTTCCACCATTGTGAAGCAAAAAGATCTTTGGAAAATGACTATTTTGACAATAAAAGATATATACCAATAAAATTTCTTTAATTAGACATGATTGCTGGAAGATATCAGTAGTTATACAATATGACTGAAAGGTTATATGAGAACCTAGAGTCCACTATAAGCTGTTGAGGTTTGCATGAGTAGATAAAAAATCAATACCAAAAGAAAGAAAGTGACGAACAAGAAGCTGAATCTGAGTTGATGATAAGTACCTCAGATGATCACAAGAAAATAATCAAGATTATGAATGAATAAGTTCCTCAGATGGTCAGAAAGAAGAAGAATACCCTAGAAGAGTTGTTTCCTAATGAGAGGAGATCTTCTAGTAGAGATTCTTTGAAGAATATGGAGCACTTTTATTTTTATTTTTTATTTTTCTTTTCATGTATGCATATTTGTGTATTTTTAGATATTCTCCTTTCTTTTATTTTTTCTTTTCCTTATCATTAATGATAGGTTCTTAAAGTATATAGCATATAAAATTTCACAGATCACATATGTTTCTTTTTGAGGGACAGAATTCATAGTTCTTCACTTTAATAGGGACAAAAGTCTGAAAATGCTATAAATCAATAATTTGTAGAATAGAGAACAATTATGGATAGTTTTTTTATAGTTATTAATTTAAAAATTTTAATGTTTCCTAATGAGGGATATTTAACTTTTGTCCTTGCTTCCTCCTTTAAGGATCCATCTTTACTTATCATAGTTTTTAGAAATCAGTTTCTTGGAGGATAATTGACAGTGACAACCTGCTGGCAATGATGAAAAAGTTAAGAGGGTTTTTATCCAAAACTAATTCCGGAGCAAAATATTGTTCCCAAGATCACACTTAGAGGCTTGAAGCTTATTTGAGATTTGAAAGTGATAAGTAAGTCAGCATGAGATTTAGTTTAGTCAAGATATATTTGTCCAATATATCATATATACTTTTGTTATTTATGATTAATAAATACACTATATTGGCCTGACTAAAGGTTTAAAAAAAAAAAAAAGTAATAATAAGTCAAAAGCTTTGAGAAGGGCTCTAGAATATAAAAGAGAAGTAGCTTGTTTAATGCTATTGGAATGCTTGCTAGTTTTTTAAGTATTGAAAAAAATTAGGAATTTATAATTCAATAATCTATCCTTTTTTATTATTAATAATTTTATTCTAAAAAGAAAAATCTTAATATTTTCAGTATATACTTTATTAATTTAATAAATACTATATAAAATAATTATTATTTATCAAAAAACTCTTTCCATTAATCCAAAAACTCTTTTCGCTGATCCTCTGACCACATACAAAAAAGATGTTCACAAGAAGTTTCTATACTTCTTTGCTAATAAAGTCTTAATACTTTCATTAAAACAACT
>CAJVPT010006502.1:0-10968 GCA_910592055.1 Acaulospora colombiana
AAGTTGTACTTAGAGTAATTACTGAGACGAGTGAGCTAGTTAAAGTTTTAGCTTTAGTGATTCATACTATATGTACAACTTACAATTGTTTAATAAAGCACACATAACTAGCCTGACAGAGGGTTTAAAAAATATATATATATATATATATAAGAAAATAAAACAAAAAAAGGAAAAAGAGAAAATAAATCCTGTTTTTTCAAAAGATTCAACTTTTCATATCTTTTCTTAATAAAATAGATTTTTTTGAAATGTTTTATCTTTTTTGAACTATATAGAGTACTTGTGTATTAATAATTTTTTTTTATTATCTTTTAGACTATATCTCTTTAGTCTATATTTTTAAGTTTTACATTGACTACTTAGAGTTTTTTCACTTGTTTTGTTTAAGAACTTATTGTCTTGATAATAGTTGAACTAAAAAAAGTTGATTTTAAAAACTTTATTAGCTTAAATAATAGAAATAGAAAAATTCTACCTAAAAAAAATAAGAATTGAATATATGTTGCTTAGATCTTGTTGATCTTATTATTATAAAATTAAATAAATTCAATAGTAAAAGAAAAAAGAATCAGGAAATCAATCAACTTTTTTTATTACTAATATTATTATAGAAATATGTGAAGTGATCTGTAAATACTTATTTATATTTATTATTAATAATTTCTATATCCACTAATTATATTTTATAATAGATATTATTCAAATTTTAGGATTAAACTGAGATAGACAAAATACATAAAAATTAAAAAATTTTAGATAATGATTAGAGAAAGGATATAGTAGATAGATATTTTAAAATATAGCTTATTGTTATTATTATATTTTATTACAGAAGTTTTCTATATATATACTTCAATATGAAAAGTTTTAAGTATTATATTATTAGTTTTTCTTTTTTATAGAATTTTTTTGCTATAGGTAGAGAAGGTATTCTATAACTTTTCTAAATTACTGGAAGTCAAGTTTTTGTTGAAAAATAAATATAAATAAGAAAAAAGATATGAAAATATTTCTTAAAATGATCTGTAAGTCAATAGTGTAATAGATGTACTACCAGATTATTATTAATAAGGTACTGATTCAATACTACTTATAAACAGTTATCTCAATTATAGATTATATTATACAAGATGCATATATACTTGTATGCAAAAAAACTATCAGATCCCATTATCTATTCATAGTATAATAAATCAAGTTATATAGTCTGAGTTAATTTTTAGCACTATAGAAAATATTTCAAAAAGATTATATTATTCAAAATATATGAATACACTAGTAAACCAGGAAAGATTATAATTGGTTCAAGATTATCAATAAATATGTAGAAAATTCACCTCTTTTTAAAAAACACTCTCTAGGAGAAATTGGAGACTTAAGTTATTAATATCAATAAAAAAAATAATTAGTATGGGCCAGAAAGTACCATGGGAAATTATATGATCATTAAATCAATAACTATAAGATAGAACAGTTTTTGTCAAAGCTAATAATTAGTGATAATATCACAATGAAAACTACAGGAGTTGTTGCATTTGGAAGAAGTCATAAGATCACATTTGATCAAGAAATATTCCTGAAAGATCATATTTGCAGAATGGTTAAGACCAATGCAATCAAAGACTATATATTGATTATAGAAATATACTATTGAATCACCAAAATATCAATATATACTATTGACCTTGTACAATCAGAAAATAACCAGTTTTCTTAGGACTAAACATAGTAAGATCTATCACAGTATCCATGATAATATAAATAAAAACACTATTTAAACACATACTATAAAGTTCTTTATTTAATTTCAAAAAGTCTCCTAGTGACTTCTCAGAATATTAAATGCTTGAACAGAGCAAGGTAACAGACAAAATAGTATCAAATATAGTAAAATTGGTTGGAACAAAATATAGAATAGATTGGTATAGTAAAATATATTAAGTAAATAGCTCATATGATCAAAAAACCTACTACTACTCAATAAAAACCTATATTCATCAGTTAAAATAAAAAAAAAAATTTTTCTTGAAATATAACTTTAAGTTGATTTAAATAATATTATAACTTTATTAATGAAAAAATAAAAATTTTCTTATAAATATCTTTTTTATATATAAATAAAGGATCAATAAAAAAGTTTTTTTTTTTTATATTTATATTTAATTTAATTTAATTTTTTTTTTTTTTAAATGCTAGCTTATTCTTGTATCAGATTGATTCCTTTATTAATTATTAAGATACTTTCTAGGGACAACCGGGATTATTAGTTACCCATACTGTCTAAGGATTTATAGATCAACGAATAGTACAAAGGGCATCTATTTATATCTCACTCAACCAAAATAGGAAAACTATATTAATGTCTAGTGTAGAATTACTCTTAACCCTTAACAAAGTTGAAAGAATGTAAATGTATGCTACCAAACTAATGGGTCACAAATTGTATTCCCTCATCGTAAACTGACACTTCCTAGGGGATTCTATGGGATGGCTTATTACTACCCTTTTGGGAGGAAACTAATATGCCAAGAACTTGCCTAAGATGCCCAGTACCACCGGTGTTGGAGATTTCTTATGCAAGATCCAAAGACTTTGTTAGCACTAAAAAAGAAAAAAAAAAAGTATGGATCTATCCTGTATTTTGTCTGGTGTATAGTCTTGTATCACAGAACTCCTGTCACCCATCTATTAAAAAACTGTTTTGTATAACTCTTATGTTTTTGTGGGTGATCAGGTCTATTTTAGTATGTAGTCCATGGAGCGAACAGTCCATCAGCTTGTTTACTCTTGATAGTCAATGATTTAGGAGATTGCAGTGTCCTGTATCCACCCACACCAAACCATATGACTTATGGTGGATCCCAAGTTCTTATGGGACTAAAGAAATGCATTTAGACACGTGAGGTAACCAATAAGAGCTAGTTTATCAATCTTGTCCAACACGTGTCGACCAATCAGAATCAGTAAAATTTATGCTACTTGAAATTTCAGGATCAAGCTGGAATAGGCAAAATTTACCAAAAAGTCGTGAAAAGTGGTAGCTCTAAGAAGACACACAACCATTCAAAGGGTTGAAAATGAGTCCTTTGAATGGGAGAAAACCTCTCTTATTTATATTTAATTATAATCAATAATAGATTCCTAAAATATTTAGTATATATAATTTTGTAGATTACTTATATAAAAAAAAAAACTCAATTTGTTGATTTTTTAATTATATACAAAAAAGATATTCACAAGAAGTTTTTTTATTTCTTTACTAATAAAGTTTTTATATCTTTCTTAAAACAACTTGAAATTTGACTTCAAAAATAATTTTTACCCTTTTCTTATTATTAACTAACTTTTTTATCCAAAAACTTGATTTCTAATAATTAAGAAAAGTCAAGTAATATCTTTAATATTAATAGTAAGAAAGTTTTTAAAAAAAGAATAATAAACTGTAAAATATTTAAAGACTTTTCTAATCTTTTAAATAAGAGGTTTGTAAAGATTTTTTGTAATAAAAAAATTTACTTTTTTTTTTTTTTATTGTTTTAATCCTCTTAAAATTCTTACTTTTATATAAATTTCGTTTACTTTAATTTGACTCTAAATTTTGAATAATATAAATTCTTTTTTTTTTTTTTTTTAATCTGCAATTATGCTACAATGATATGTCTTTATTGAGATATTGAAAGATACTGCAATATTTACAGACTTTCATAAAACAACTAACTTATTATTATACATTATTAGTTAAAGGACTATACTACTTAAAAAATATGAAAAGCCCACTAAACTAGTTTGGACTAAACAAAACTAAGTCTAAACTAGATACTCTAAGTCAGATTTTGGAGACAATATTATACTCTCTTAATAACTTAACATTAGCTTCTAAGTCAACCAGAATTATTGTCAATAGTTTGACACTGTTAATTATTCCAAAAAACTATGAATTGCTAAAGTTGGTACTGGAAAAAAAAAGAAAAAAGAAAATATAATTCAAAGCTCTTCAAAAGGTTCTTGCTTTATTTCACAGTTTCCTCTTAAAAGAAATTTGCTGAATTAGGATATTCTCTAAGTTTCATGACATTTGAGAAACTTAACTATTCCTAAAAGTGATTTTAAGAAGAATATTTGAAGAACTTATTCTTTTGCTGATATATAGATTCACTTATTACTACTGGAGCCAGTACCATATTACAGAAGAGTTTGCCTAACCAGGATAAAGAAATCTTTTTAAGAACGTTGTCTAATCGGAATAGAAGTTTGGAGACCTTAGCTTTTATCTAAGCAAGCCTTTTCATCACTTGAGAAACTTAATGAAAAATGAAAGTTGAATCTTCTTTTTCTACCTGTTGCTTACCTTTTAATATTATAATTGTTTCCTGGAGATTGAACATACACAATTGAAGAGGACACTTTTTCTAGAATTTTCCTTTCTATATTACCAATGATATATCAAGACACATGAGTATGACCAATAGGAGCTTGTTTATATTCCAAAAACTGATGTATTTCATATCAGTCAATCACTTTTGGTGAGGATTTGTGCTACTCAAAATTTAAGATTAAAATGAAGTAGGTAAAATTTCTCAGAAAACCATGAAAATAAAAGTTTTAAGAGAATCAAGACAGTCAAAAAGAGAGAAAATAAACCTTTTTACTGCAGAAAGCCTCTATAAGCTTTTCACTTCAAAGGTTAAAAAGACCTTCAGGTATTTCACAGTCAGTTCTTCTTCCTTTGAAAACTTTCTTGCTGTTGATATTAAAGATATTACTTGACTTTTTTTGATCACTAAGAGTCAAGTTTTTGAATGAAAAGGTTTGTAAACAATAGGGAAAGGGTAGAAGTGACTTTTAAAGTCATACTTCAAGTTGTTTTAAGGAAAGTATTAAGACTTTATTAGCAAGGAAGTGTAAAAACTTCCTGTGAATATCTTTTTTGTGTGTGGTTAAAGGATTAGTGGAAAGAGAATAGTATAAATTCTTATTAAAGATAATTGACTAATATAAAATATATTGATTTTTAAAATATAAATAAATTTCTATTGATTACACTCATATATTTTAATGATATTATTAGTAATTGAAGATAATGTTTTAAAAATATTTGTAAATCAAAAGTTCAAGTTCCTTAAGAAAGATATTTATAATATTAAAAGATTAAGAAATAAATAATATAAATTATAGATTTTTGTCTTTTTCTTAAGTTTTTTCAATAGTCACAAAATTTTATAAATAAAAGATGAAATCTAAATGCCTTCCTTGAGATATTTCAATTTGATTGACTTATCTAATATTATAGGTAATAACAAAAAATTTTCTTTTAAAGTTCAAATAAAGTAAGAAGAATATCTCAATCAGATAGCTCTTTTGAAAGAAGAATAACTTTGTTTTTTATTTTTTTTTATAAGGTCTTGAATTTGTTCCTTTTCCTAATCATTAATCCTCTTTTCTTTTAACTTAGCAATTCATAATTATTAAACAATTTACAGTAACAAACTGTTGATAATGAACATAGAAAATAGAGACATATACCAATCCTCTAGGGAAGTGAAATATTCTCTTCTAGACTTGACTTAGAGTACTTTGGTGCAACAATGAGTTGGTCATTATGTGAAAAATCTATAATATTGTAGATAGTTATAAACTTCTCAATAAAGATTAAGTCATAACAAAACCTAAAAGTGAAACCGATCACTTCAAGATTAAGAATCACATGATAATATCCATCGCATTTATAAAAAATTTAAAAAACTGATTTACAATACTTTTTCCTTAGGTTTAGAAATGGGAAAAAAAGACAAAAAAACTGCAAAAGGTCTGGAAAAATTAAAATTAAAATGAAATAAATCGCGAAATCAAGTTCTTTAGCTTGCATAATCCTCTTTCAGGGCGTTTGGATAAATATTATCGTCTGGCCAAAGAACAAGGTTACCGTGCACGTTCTGCATTCAAGCTTATCCAATTGAATAAAAAATATAATTTTTTGGAAAGGTCTCGATGTTTGATAGATCTATGTGCAGCACCTGGCGGATGGTGAGTTTCTAACCTATCTCATTTCTTTGTCTTTTATTGATTGAAATTAACGAATAAAAATTATATTTCAAGGCTGCAAGTAGCAAGTAAATACATGCCACCATCGAGTTTAGTTATTGGTATGAAAGTTTAAAGTAAATTAAGACAGATTATGTTTTGAAATTCGATGGATATTGATTGTTCTAAAATTATTCGCTTCTATAAAAGGCGTTGATCTTGTCCCCATCAAACCGATCCCAAATGCCATAACATTTCAAGAAGATATTACAAGCGATAAATGTCGGGTCAAGCTTCGAAATGAATTGAAATCTTGGAAGGCTGACGTGTAGGAATTATATTCTTTTTATTGCGCACTTTTTTTTCATCTCCTTTTATTCTTATTTGTTATTTCTAAGAGTACTTCATGATGGCGCGCCCAATGTTGGTATTTCGTGGATACAAGATGCTTTTTCGCAATCTGAATTGACACTAAAAGCCCTAAAATTGGCAGTTGAATTTCTAAGCGAAGGAGGTATTACGTCTTGACTAATTCTTATGGTAGTCTTCAATGAAAAAATGTTTACAAGTTTTAAATTTTATTTGACAGGCACATTCATAACCAAGATTTTTCGGTCCAAGGATTATAATAATTTAATATGGGTGTTTAATCAACTTTTCAAAAATGTGGAAGCTACAAAACCAGCCTCTTCTAGGTACATTATTTTATTGGCCATATCATTCGTAAATTTCAATTTCCGGCTCTCAATCATCTATTATATTTGATGATTTAAGGAATGTTTCTGCAGAAATCTATGTAGTCTGCCGTGATTACCTGGCTCCTAAAAAAATTGATCCAAAATTTCTTGATTCCCGCGCCGTTTTTCAAGAAGTTGATATAGGACCTACAAACAAATCTGTCCTACAGCCTGGAAAAGAGAAAAGACACAGAGATGGATACGAAGAGGGAGATTATACTTTATACAAAGAATCCTCTGTTCTTGAATTTATTAAATCGGATGATCCGATTAAAATTCTTGGTTCTGTCAATAAATTAAAATTTGATACAGACGAGGCAACTAAGTCGGTTTCAATAATATTTTTAATTAACTTAATAATTTGGTGATACTTACATACTTATTGTGTAATTTATTATAGATTATTAAAACATGAGTCAACGACAGAAGAAGTCAAAGCATGCTGTGAGGATTTGAAGGTATTAGGCAAGAAAGAATTCAAAAGTCTCTTAAAATGGAGAAATATTATCCTAGAATCGGTATGTGAAATTTTGAGTGCCTGATTAAAATAAAAACGACAACGACTATAATATTTTAATTTATATCTCTAAGATGCAAGAGCCGGCTGAGGACAAGGTTAAAGTAACTACTGAAGAAGAGGGAGAAATTGATGAGGACGAGGCTATTCAAGAAGAGGTACAAACTATTATCGTTAAAATATATTGTGCTCAAATTTCGGAAGTTGAAATATATTGATTATCGAATTTAAATTAGCTGGATAGACTCACTAAAGAAGAGCGAACTCGTATTAAACAGCTTCGCAGAAAAGTTAATGAAAAACGGCAGAAAAACATTAGGCGAATGCAACTCAAAATGATATCACCAACTGATATTTCATTAGAGGATGATGATACATTGTTTAATTTGAAAAAGATAGATAAGAATGGAGTAACTATTCATAATACCTATTGCGTATGTATAACTGTTTCAATATAATCTCAATTTATAATTTCTTTTTTTTTATAGATACTGAATAAAATGCGTAAAGGGGACATGGATTTGATTCCCGATCAAGATGACGCGCAAGATGAAGATTTATTCATTGATCAACATGAAGATACAGAAAGCGCAAGCAAGAGCGATAATTATATAGATCATTTGGAAAAGGAATTAGATGAACTGTATGAATTTCTCTTTTATTAATTTAGGCAAAGGAGGTTTGTCAAGATCTGAACTAATTTGGCAATTGAATTTCCAGATATGATCAATATCAAGAGCACAAGGCGGAGCGCGATGCGAAATATAGAGTAAAGAAACTTAGAGCGCAGGAAAGCGATCAAAATGATATTCAAAATAACGACTTTGATGACACAGAGATATCTGTTACCTCCCAAGATGATTATTCTTCATCCAGTAGTAATAATGCTTCCAGTGAGGAAGGAAGTAAAAATAAAATAAAAACGAAAGAATTAACGAAGAAAAAGAAAAAAAAACTAGTAACAGATTTAGCCGAAAACAAAAAAGACACTGATAAAATAAATACGAATGGTATTCTGAGCAAGAAAGCAACCATATTTTTCGATCAGCCTTTATTTAAAGCACTTAATAATGATGAAGACCACAATATAAAAAACAAGTTGGAAACGGAAGAAGTAATCAGCGCAAAATCTCAAGAAATCCCTATTGAGGAAGAAAATGGTACATCCGAACCAAATGCTCGTCCACTAAAACGTAAAGCTGACCAGGTTAGTGCTAAATTCGGTCACTATATAATATTTGGTTTGATTCTTAATTTGATTCATTTATTTAAAGATTGATCAAGAAGATGACATAGAAATAGTTCCTATAGAAAAAAATGATGTGGATATGTGGGATGCAGATGAACTCGATGAGGACGAAAAAAAAATGACGAGAGCACAGAGTAGGGTTTATTTTGTTGGTTATCGTAGAAACAATTTATACGACATTTTAAATTTTCAGCTTTTGATTTATTTCAGAAAATGGATTAATCACTGCGGAAGCAATGACTCTTGCTCAACAGCTTATAAATCGGCGCAAAACCAAACAAGAGCTCATCGATGGCGGATTTCGACGATATACATTTAATGATAAAGAGGGATTACCTAATTGGTTTTTGGATGACGAAAAAAAACATAACAGACCTAATTTACCGATAACAAAGGAAGCGGTCGAAGCGATAAGAGAAAAAATGAAGGAGTTAAATGCTCGACCAATAAAAAAGATTGCTGAGGCTAAAGCTAGAAAAAAGATCCGAGTGTGTATTTCTTTCAAGTTCAAAACAATAAAGGATGTTCGCTAATATCTTCAATGATACATTTTTATAAGGCCCTTAGGAGACTATCCAAAATACAGAAGAAGACTGACGCCATCGCAGAGACATCTGAAATGACCGAGAGTGAGAAAGCTCAGACGATTTCAAAGTTGCTCAGTAAATCGCAAAGAAAAAAGAAAAACGAGGTGAAATTAGTTGTCTCTAAAGGTTCGCTAAAAGGTAAAAAGGGACGACCAAAAGGTGTTAAAGGACGATATAAGGTATTTATCATCTCATCTCCTTTTTTCTTCGATCCTTGTAACTGATCTATATTTTCGAATATAGATGGTTGATGCAAGGATGAAAAAGGAAGTTCGGGCGATAAAGAAAATTGATCAAAAGGGAAGGTCAAAAAAACGTCAAAAACGATGATATGCAAAAATAATGCAACGTTTTTTTTTTTAAAAGATAAAGTGTCATTATCAAGCAAAAAAGAACTTTTATCCTAAGTTGTATACTTAATTCTACAAATTAAATAAAATTATAATAAAAAATTATTATTCATTATATTACTTCAACAAGAAACAAAAAGGATTGGTTTTACTGTAAGACCTATTAGTGCTAAAAATAATAATCAAGTTTTTAAAGATTGTATATATTCAAATCTATTGTTTTTTTTTTTTAACTCTTTATCAGATTAGCCATATATGCTTTATTAATCAATTTGTAAACTGTACATATATTATAATATAGATCTCTAAAGTTAAAATCTAATAACTTATTTATTTTAGTTAATCTAACTTTAAGTATAAATTCAGGAGTAATTTATCACTCTACTAGCAGTTTAAATAAAAATCTTTTCAACTATTAACTTTATTGTCTGCAGGTAATGATTATAATAGATTGAATCAGATCAGATTTCAACTAGATTTTATGCAATCCAATTTTTATAAATATAAATTGAATATAAATCTAATTTCTTTTAAACTAATTTGATTCAATCTGAACTTTAATTCGATTTAATTTAAATCTGATTTGATTTATATCTAATTCAATTAGAATTAAATTTATTTCAAACTATATTCAATCATAATTGTTTTAATTTAACTAAGTTAAATTAAATATGTTTAAATTAATCTGACTTATTTTAATAAAAAATTTTAATTAATATATTTACTATCAAAAATATTTTTTGACTTTAAATTTATGTATATGTTTAAATTTTTTAAAGTATTTTTTAATTTTATATTTAAAAAATTTTGTTTATTAAATTTAAATAATATACTGTATTTATCTTATTTATTATTATTTGTTTACTTCTATATTGATATATTTTCTATTATAGTTAGTATCTTTTAATATAACTTAATATTCTGTATTATTTTTTTCTTTATTTTTTATTATCAATATTTCAAGAATTTGTAAAGTATATTGATCTATCAATAATTAATTATATTAATATTTCATATAATATTCTTTTTTATCTTTTTTTCATTATTTTTATAGCTAATACTATTTTTTAAATCAAGTTTTAGAACAATCCACAAGTTATATATTTTATCAGCAATACTATAGTATCATGCAATTTATTCTTTAGCTAGCAATAAAAAATATTTCCTAATAAAAAATTATGTCAATTTTAATTTAATAATAATTTAAATTTTTATTATCTTATAATATTTAAAAAATATTTAGTATTTCAATTTCAATTTTTCTTTTAGTTATATAAAAATTGTTTTTATTAAAATTTTTCTTACTATAGGCAAATTCTTTACTATTAATAGATTATATTTCTCTTAAACAAGCAGCTACAATTACATAATTCAAGAAATTGAAATTGATATAAGTAAATTTACTATATTTCTAGACTATATAGATAATTTTTTTTTTTTTTTTTTTAACCCGCAGTCAGGTCAGCATGGCGTGTCTTTATTGTATATATGCTAGGTATTTACA
>CAJVPT010006503.1:0-10968 GCA_910592055.1 Acaulospora colombiana
ATAAATGACATATTATGTATTATATTACAGTTTGTATTATTCATAATTTATAAATATAACCTCAATTCAAAAAATTTTGTGTATAAGTTTATCAATTTATTTACTTTATTGTTGATTAATAGTCACTGAATTTTAAATGAATAGTTAATAAATAATTTGATGAATTATTAATAAATTTTTAATGAATAGTTTTGATGAATAGTTGACGAATGGTTAACGAATGGTTGACGAATGGTTTACGAATAGTTAACAAATAGTTGACGAATAGTTGACGAATAGTTGATGAATGATTGACGAATGGGCAACGAATTTTTGACAAATAGTTGCAAATATAGTTGACGAATAGTTGACAAATAGTGAATGAATAGTTGATGAATTTTGATAAATTTTTAATGAATAGTTTTGACTGTCAATTTTTGTAATTGCTGATTTATTTATATCATTTTTTTTGTCAAATTGTTTATTTTTTGTCGAATGTTAGATAAGTGGTAATATTTTTTGCTAAATATTACACGAGTAGCAGTATACTGAATAATTTTTTTTCAATTAGTGAGCCTGATTAAAAGTATTGCAAAAAACAATTTTAAAATCTAAGTATAATATAAATGTGAAAATCCTAAATAAAAAACAATCCTTTCTACTGATCCTCTAACCATACATAAAAAAATTGTTTGCAAGAAGTTTTTTATTCTTTACTAAAAGTCTTTAATACTTTCTTAAAACTCCTTGAAGAGTGACTTCAAAAGTTACTTTTACTCTCACTTACTTATTTACAATTTTCTTTAATTAAAAACTTGACTTCTGATAATAAAAAACAAGTTAATTAATACTTTTGATATCAATCACAAGAAAGTTTTCAAAAAAAAAAGAACTAATAATAAACTATATGAAGATCTTTTTCACCTTTGAAGCAAGAGATATATAGAGGTTTTTGATAACAGAAGGGCTTACTTTTTTCTCTTCCAGTCACTTGTGGGTCTCTTAAAGCTATTGCTTTTATGATTTTCTAGGAAATTTTGCTTACCTCAGTTTGATCTTAAATTTTGAATAGTACAAATCTTTACCAAAAGTAATTGACTAATACAAAACATATTGGTTTCAGGAAAAGTAAACAAGCTTCTATTGGTCATACTCACATGTTCCTATCATATCATGAATAATATAGAAAAGAAAGTTCTAGAAAAAGTTCTCTTTAACTATAAATATTTGATTTCAGAAAACAGTTATGATATCAAAAATGGGGTGGATCTGTACAAAGAAATTCTATTACTTCTCTAAGTTTCTCAGATGGTGAAAAGGCTCCTTAAGGTGAAAGCTGAGATTTTTTAATTTTTCTTGGACTATCCCAATCCAGTGCACACTTAAATAAAGACTTATTTGACTTAAAGTACCTAGTTGAGACTTAGTTTTGTCTAATCCAAACTAGCTTAGTGAACATCTCATATTTTTTAAGTAGTATAGTTCTTCAACTAATAATGTACAAAGATGAGTTAGTCATTATATGAGAAGTCTGCAGGTTATTTTGATATTTTTTTCAAGTATCTTAATAAAGACAAGCCATTTTGACATGATTGCGAAAAATCCTATTTTTGATTGTAGCAAAAAATAATATTGAATTTACAAGATTCCTAATAAACACGTGAAAAAACGGGTTTGATTATTTGATAATTTGTTCAATTTAAACACCAATTCCGTGTTAACCTGATTATGACAAGTTCGTTCATTTCGTTAAAAATAATCTTAATTCACATTAGCATTAGTCTCTACATTAATTTAACATTTCCTGGCAAATGTTAACCATGCAGTCTCCGATTAAAATTTAATTCACGCCCAAGCAACAAAAAAAAAACCGTATTTGATGTATTTGGAGTTAATCTGTGTTTTCGTGTTTCACAAGCAGCCGGAATTTTTGTGTAGGTTCCGGCTCAGGTGTTGCAGAGTCTCCCGATCAAGAAGTAGTATGACAATTGTATGTATCTTTTCACATTACTTTCACGTTCTTATATTCCTAAGTACTTATGCACCAGAGTCATATCATAAAATACGAGATATTATTAACGTAAATGCATGCGTGTATACTAAATGATGTAATTGCACATATTTCTTCGAAACATAAGGCTTCATTATCATAACAAAAGTGCCTTTTGAAAACAAAGGAATCAGTCTATTCTGTGAGAATAATTCAAAAAAAAAAAAGTTATTTTTTGCGAGAACAATGAAATAATGGACCGAATGTTTCCACGTACAGTACATTGAAACAAGTACGTATGTACGTGCGTACGTACGTTTTTATGCTAGAATCAAATATTTTTAATGTACTTAATCAACATATGCACATTGGAAATTGAACTATTTAAAAAGGATCAAAAATTTCAAACTCCACTTTTCTGTACGGTTCAATGATGACGTCCACAAAATCAATTAAAGTTCAAATAGTACCAACCAACCAGGTAATAGAAGTGGTCAAGCAATTAACCTACGACCCTCTTTACAAAAAAGACGATATAGTTCAAATAACAGTAACCACTGTGCCAAAAGCTAGAGTCGAAATCGCTTCAATTGCAAGCGTCATTCAATACTCTTGCGATATCGTTCTATCAGAAATCGTGCAAGACGTAATCATCGACTTTTCTCATATCAGAATTCCGTTCTCTTGGCCCAATAAATCCATCCGAGAAATTCTTTTTGCTAAACACGATAGTCCTGTAGCTTTGGAATTGGTCAGTAGAGATTGTCGTCTAGCTCTGTTCAGAAAAAACGAACACAATCGTAGAGATGAGTGGTATGATCAGGTTAAAAATTGGAGAAAAGACGTGCCAAATCGTTTCCATCTCATGCTAAATGAATTAGTCGAAAACGTGTCGGCTCACGCGAAATTAGAAGAGTCAAGATTCTGTTTTACGACAGGTTTATTGTTTGCTCACAATAAGGTAAAGCGCAGTGATCTTATTGTTAAGTCATCCTTGATTTTTCTTATCAACTTAATGTAAAATTTTTATTAGCTTTACTATGTTGTTGCCGATAGTGGTGTCGGTCTTAGAGGGTCACTACGGGAAGCAATTGTTTCAGAGGCCAAGGATGTAGCATCGAGAGCACGCGCATTACATTTAACGCGACCGCAATTCACATCTAAAGGTATTGAAAGAGGCCATCAAGGAGTTGGACTGTTTATCACCAGTGAACTGGCACAGATGAATAAAGGCTATCTTGAGATACTTTCTGGCTCGCAGGAATATGAACAACGCGGTAGGTTTCACTCGTGTTACTTCTCATGTGATGTCGCTTTCTCACACACTATTCGCTTTTTTGTGATACAGACAATACGGTGATGCGCGTGAGAGGAATCGCCGAGTGGAAAGGAACAATGGTTCACGGCGCAATTAATCTCGATAAAGAATTTAACTATCGTCAAGCAATGAAACTGTTTGCCGATCCTTCAAAACTTCCCAGCGATCGTTTCCTTGTGTGTCAAATTAACTTGAATGTTTATGGTCAACGTACTCTTCGTACCCGTGAACTTTGCGAAGAGATAATTCGCGACCTTGAGCTTGCAATCGAAAGAGCACCAAATATTATTTTGGATTTCACGGACATAGATGAGATCAGTCAAGCCTTTTGTGGTTTTCTAAGACATTTTGTCGTAAAGAACTCAAAGATAAAGATCATGATCTTGACACCTCCTCATGCTGATGATGAACTCAAGGAAGATTTGAAGGAGCTGATTGAACTAACTTCTCAAAACAATATTCGAGAAGAATGAGTTATAGCTATTTAGTAAAGGGTCAACCTTCGACCAGTATGACTTTTCTATTTTCACCATACAGCTCAAAAAATATGTATTGAAAATAGAAGAAATTTCAGTAATTAATTTACCCTTAAAATTTCAATAGTCTATAAAATAGAAAATAATCAAATTCACAAAAGTACAAATTTATTTCATTAAAATTAAATATTTATTAGTCAAAATTTTATTATAATAAATTCACATATATGCTATTGTTTTATTATATTGTTTATTATTTTAATAAATTATCAAATAGAATTATCTGAAGTTATATTTTTCAATTTTACCATTATTAGAATCTTATCTGAAATTAAATCTTTCCTATAATTGCTGAAAGTTTAAGTACCTGCTTAGTCAAACTATCTGTTATTTTATTGTATAAATTATTGGTATATTTTTTAATTTTGAGAAATTTACTATAAATATAATATTTTTTTTTTATAAATTCTAATAATCTTGTTTATAATGATTAGTTTTTTCTTTTAACTATTGTTTATATAATATTTTATCATATTTTGGTAAGCCTTGAATTATACCCTTTCTCAATTAATTTTTCTCTTTTCCCTTTTTAACTTAGCAATTTATTGATTTTCAGGTCAATAAATAGTAACGAACTGTTAGCAATAATCCTAATAAATAGAGATTATTATTAATCTATTAAAGTATAATATTTTTTCCAAAATCTAATCTAGAGTACTTATACTGTATATGAAAATGAGTTAATCACTTTGTGAACATCTATAAATTATTATAAATTTTGTTTTAATTTTTCAATAAAAATAGGTTATTATGGTATAATGCAAATTAAAAAAAAATATAATATTAATATTAATATTTTAGGATATTCTTATAAAAGACTTTCTATTTGATATATAAATTTGATTATTTATAAATATTTTTATAGTTTTATTAATTAAAATTATTAAAAATATTATAATCAGTATTATAAGTTTTGACTTAATTAATAATAAGAAATTATTTATTTTTATTTGAAGCATTTTTTTTCGTATTTTTTTTTTATCTTATTTTTATTTTTACTATAATTTATTAAGAAGCTATTTAAATAGAAAATTGATTTTTTTAAGTTTTTTTTTTTCAAATATTTTAATAAGTTGTTTCTATCTATTACTTTTTTAATATTTTCTTTAAAAATTTTTTTCTCATTTCTCTATTGCTATTTAAATTATTGTATTATTTTTAATTTAGTTTTTTTTATTAAAGTGATTTGAGAATTATTTATTCTATTAGTTATTTTATATCTAAAATATAAAATATTTAAACTCTCCTAATTATTTTTCTATTTTTTTTTTTCTTAACTCTCTGTCAGATTAGTTATATATACTTTATTAAACATTTGTATGCTATACATATTGAATGAAATACTAAAGCTAATTCTTTAACTAACTCACTTATTTTAATTATATTATTTCTCTAAGTACAACTTCAAAAGTGATTTATTATTTCATTAGAAGTTCAGATAAAAATATTTTCAACTTCTAATATCTTTGTCTACAGGTTATTACTGCAGATTACTCTTTTGAGTTTTGACAAAAATTAAAACCCAACCACTTCATATCATACTTTATACTATTTAACAAGATTTCTTTTAACTTCTTGTTTTTAATTTTCTTTCCTTATATACAGTAGAAATCATATGTCGTTGACCAACCCAAATATCCGTGGCAAGGTAACACAGAATAACGAAATTTTTTTATTTTAAAATACGAGTCTTATACTAAATTCTAATACATAGTAAAATCACCATTTGCTTCAATTAAGGCATTTATACAACGTTCCATACTACTAACCAATTTTGTAGCAAGATTATTAGGTAAGTTATTCCATACTTCTACTAATTCTCTTTTAAATCCTCTAATCATACTAATTTTTTTTTTTGAAATAATTATTTTCATAAATCTCCAAATGTATTCTATAGGGTTCTGATCGAGTGACGCCGCCGGCCAGGGAAGTGATTTAATTTTATTATTCTTTTTCCATTCACATGTCAATTTTGAGCGATGTTTTGGATCATTGTCTTCTTGTATAATCCAATGACTATTGGTTTTACCAAAAAAACAAGAAATGGATGGTAAGAGACCTTTTTTATAAATGGTAATCATAAATTTCGCATCAAGATTCTGTTGAAAGCAAATTAACTTTCCAAATCCCATTGCTGAAAAACAACCCCACACATTAATCTTTAAAGGATACTTTATACTACAAAAAAAATTTTTTTTTTCTGAAAGATGCCAAATCTTTTTTACTGATTAATTAAAAAAAAAAGTACTTTCATCTGTAAAAATAACTTTGCTCCAATTAAACTTTTGATATTTTATTGCCCATTCCAATCACTTTTGTTGATGCTTTTCGGTAAGTAAAGGTTTGAAAATTTTACTTTGATATTTTCCTCCAGCCTTCTTAAGACGTCGATTAATAGTACTTATACTAACTTCAATTTTTTTCTGTTTTTTTATTTTTTTGTTGTATTTCGTGACAAGTTACATCACTTTCTCTTTTTGCGAACTTGACGATTGTGGCATCTTGATCCAAGGTTGTTTTGCGTTTTCGACTTGTCTTTGGTTTATTGCTTAAATCCATTGTTTTTCTCCATCTTTTAATCCAAAAAACTACAGAACTTCGAGCACATCCAATTTCTTCAGCTATATCTGTGAATCCCATTCTTGATCCTTTAGGATGTAAGTATAAAAATACAATTTCGTATCATTGAGAGATCGACAAAGACATAATTTCGATGGGAAAGTTTGAGTAACTGCTGATCCTAAATTTAGAAATAAAGCTAACCTTAAATTTTATAGCAGATCAATACATGCGTCACTCTTCACGTGTACAAAATTTTAAAGCATTATATTTAATTTTAAATAATTTTGGGTCGGTCAACGACATATGATTTCTACTGTATCGGCTTATTATTGAATCAACTTTCTGTACTTTTACTCTTTTATTCCTTGCCTTATAGATATGATAGTCTTTTTATCTTGACATGTTTGCAAATTCCTGATTGCTGTTCATATTCAATCACTATTTCATATCTTGCATTCTATATATTTTTTTAGAAGTGATTATATACTTTTTTTTGTATCTTTATTATTCATTTTTTAGTTTATTTTTCAATTATCTTAATATAATACATCAAATCCATTATTTTGATAACTAATTCTTTCACTATTAGTTCCATATAGAAGCTGAAAGTATCTTGACTGGTTTCTGAGATCCTTTTTACCAGTTTAGCTATTTATTTGTCAATTTATTCTATTTTTATCCTATTATCTATTATTAAGTTTAACTCTTTTTCTTCTGATTCAGTTTTTCTTTCTTTTAAGAGCTTTTTGAATCCTTTTAAGACTCCTTCTATTCCTTTTTGCTATAACTCATTTTATTGAGTCTTGTAAGTTGGATATTCTAGCAAGTGTTCTATTGTTTTCTTTTCCTGGCCACACATAATATATTTCTTAATTATTTTCCTACTATTAAAATACAGTATTATAAATATATACAGTATATTTTTTGATTTTATTATATAATATATTGTTTCTCTTATTTTTTTTTTTTAATCTACTGTCAGATTGACACGGCTTATCTTTATTGTATATTTAAAATGTTATACAATTTCAAAGATTTTCACATAACAGCTCACCCATCTTAGAAGTTTAACTTCTCTAGATGCAATTTAGGAAATGATATATTGCTCTCTTAATAACTTGAATTATCCTTTAGCTATCAAGTTCATTGCTTACAGGTCATCACTATAAATTATCCAAAATTCTAAATAGCAGATCAAATACCTAACCACATTCCTCCTTTAACTATACATCTTTCAATAACCTTCTCAAGATTTATACTTTTGGATTGTTCATCATGTAATATCTTGTCTAATAAAGAACTATTATCTTTTTTTGAATTTTTTGTATTTTCAAGCTTATTTTTAGAAACTCATTATTGTTTAAATTTCCTATCAATACCCAAAGTTTTTTTCATTCAATTATCACTTTGCAATGTTCATTCCAGATCTTTTTCTTGAAATTCTTTTGTATTTGTTGACACAGTCTTCCTATAGCTTTCTTTGTGATAAATGGTTTTGTCTTGTAATATAGTTTTAGGAAGTTTTCAATATTTTTCATTTTGTCTTTATATATATATTCAAATATTATTTTAAAAAGACTTTGTTCCTATTGCTGTATCTTATTGAGCCATGTATCAACTACTTGATGGATAGCTTCTTGATCTTTGTCTTTGACCTCCACTTGATTAGTAATATATTGAATTAACTTCCTACTTGCTTCTTTTCAGATGTCTAGTCTTTTGAAGCTTGTTGCTAAACACAAAAACAGGTGATCAGTTGTTTCTTCATAAGTTTCATACCTAATACAAATAGTTGATTTATAAACTTCTGGTTTTTGCTTCTTGAGTATCAGTAATGTCAGAAGTTCATCATAAGTAAGATTCACCAAAAAGCTTTTGTCCTTGTTATCCTTAAAGGATATATACAATATATGATAAATATTAAACTGGCTTCAACAAACTGTCCAGTTTATTTTGGTTTCCTCTTTACTTCATCTATTCTGAATCTGTCTTTGATTACTCCAGTCAAGGCTAATCTTTCTATAATTCTATCCTTTAATGAATTCTCGGATACCAATGTCAATGGTCAGGTCTTTCCATGTGACTATAGAGAAGATTGTACCCATTTCTGATATGTGCTACCATTCTATTGGATTTTTTTTTTTAGCTAATTTGTTAGTGTATCTGCCATATTGTTGAAATAGTCTTTTTTATATACACAGACCTTTTCTAGTATTAAAGTAAGGCTTTTTTTCTTAACTAGATTTTTTATCTTTATTCAAAGTAGCCAGTTAACTATTTTGATCCATTTTCTAAATAACATAAGTGATTGTAATTGTATGGTATTCTATATTCTTATAGCTACTTTGCAATCTGTAAAGATAGTGATATTATCGTAAACCACTTGCATACAATACCCTCCCTAAAGTAATACCTCTCCTTAAATAATATCCAGTAGTATTCAAGAAAATTGTTACTCAATAAATGATTACTACCCAGGTATATTAAACTAGAGTCAATAAAATTGCAATATGAATGGGCATGTGAGAGATATGTCAGATAATAATAAAATACTAAATATTCCGCCATTTATACTATCCCTCTTCTAGTAGAATACCCAGGGTATTGTATGCAGTGGTTTATGGTAGTATCTTGAGGTAAAGTATAAAGTATTATCAAGATTGCTAGTATTTCCACTCTTGTTGCTGAAAGCCATAGCAGTCTTCATGCTAAGAATTGGTTGATTATGATATTGTCTTGAGTCTAAATCCAAGCAAAACCCATTTGACACTCTGTTTTATCTCCTGTTTCTTTCTTAAAGGACCCATCAGTGTAAAAGTAAAGTTCTCTAATATGTTCTTTTGAGCCAATGACCTGCTCTATTAATAAAATATGCCAGTTTTTTATTACTACTTCTTTATATGTTGCTACTAAATTCCAAGTGTCAGGTCTATATTGTTTTGAGTTGTCAGGCATCTAATCTATTGGATTGCCTGAAAGCAATAGTGATTTTCTTATCTGTGTACTTTTAGACTTGTTAAGTTGATATAAGAGCTATGTTTCCAAAGATAAAACTATTGTCATCGACTTGAATAGATCTGGATGACATAGGGTCAAATTATCAGTACTATTATAACTGAGCTGATATGGGGTGAATATTATATTTCCTTGAGCTTTCTTGACTTTCTCTATCATATTTTTCAATAGATTGGTAGTGATTATCCAATAAGTTTTCCTTTTGTCCAGTATATTTGATAATTGTTCTATTTAAATTTCATAATTATACCATTCTAAATTTCTGAGTGAGCTTCTGAGCAAATCCTGTCTTTCTGTAACCTAAGAAACAACTTGCTTATACCATCTGGAAATATGACCTTTTTTATTTTCAAAAAATATTTGGACTGCTCCCATTCTCTAATTTTTCCTATAGTTGAGTTAACTAATTGATCCAAGAATATTATATTGTATTTTTTTAGGAATACTATAGCCTTTTTATAATTGCACTCCTCAAGAATTAACTTAATAGAAAGTAGATCACCCTTGACTTGGAAAAGGTCTTTTCATTTCCAACTTTGATATGTGATTTGAAGTTTATAAGCAAGAGCCAGAATGGTAACAGTGAAGTTACCTTTTTCCAAAAAAGCAGCTTCTGTTGGATATTCCAAGATATTTCTAGGCTTTCAGTGTTTTAGCTAATTCTGTTTGAAATGGATAATTGTTGCTTTTCCTGGATTTTTAGGATTATTCAGCTGATAGAAGAGAGAAGTTATATGACCTTCAAGTTGAATTTCCCATATACTCTTGAGGCCTAATATCTTTTTATTATGAATACAACTATTTGGCATTGTACTACATATGAGAGCTTTGTTTTTGAAAGTTTTTCTATACATTGTTGTAAGCTCATTGCATATTTTTTCCCCAATATGTATATGCCATATATGGTATTCTATCCAGGGAATCAGAACTCTATTGATAATATATTTAATATGTTTCTCAGTCATAGTTTTTTTACTGATTGCTAGATTTACAGATCTAATCTCAGCTTTTAACAAGTTAATTGTATTCTTGTTATTATGTCTTCTTTCAAATCAAACTCCTAGGAATCATGTCTGATCATTTTTATTCATTTCCTTGACTTCTGTTCTGTCAGTACCAGCATGATCTATCCCAGTTTTTAGCTTATTCTAATTTATTGTAAGCAAAATTGACTTTTCACTATTAATCAATAAATTATTTGCTATTGTAAACCATAAGAAATTTGTCCTATGAAGATCCTGAAGTCTTGTGACAATTTCAGTATCAATTATCCAGTTTACAAGTCTAATTTATCACCTGGGTCCCAGATCTTTGAGAATATTTCTTGTATTACAGATTGGTATTGTTTGTCCTGGACAAATCGGACAAATAGAACAAATATGACTCTAGAAACTTCTCCCATTCTACCATATTAAACTATACTATTATTTTCGATAGATACTTAAATTCTGTTTATTATAATATAGTTTAAGAGTCTAACGAAACTAATAAATTTATTATAATTATCATTTCTTATTATTATTATCTTTTCTATTTCCATATTTTGTATAACTCATTTATGTATTTAA
>CAJVPT010006504.1:0-10967 GCA_910592055.1 Acaulospora colombiana
ACTTCTAATATTATTGTCTGCAGATCACTACTGCAGATTACTCTTTTGAGTTTTGATAGAGATTAAAATCCAATCATTTATCCATACTTTATTTCATCTTGTAGAACCTGTTTGAGTATTATATTTTCTGATTCTTCTTCCTTTAATTGTACTTGATATTACTGATTTTCTAGTACCTTGGTCTTGTTTTTTTGCTTCTATAAATGTGTCAGTCTTTTGATTTTGTCATCTCTATTGATTTCCAATGTCTATTTTCACTTTATCACCTTTTTACATCTGACATTCCAAATTTTCTTCTGAAGTGGTTATATGTTTTCTTTTGCATCTTTATTATCCACTTTTTTGCTTCTTTATTGATTTTCTTTCCATAGTATTTCGAGTCTACTATCTCATCCATTAAGTTTTTTCAATTAGTCTCATGCAGAAGCTAAATATATCCTGACCAGTTTTTGAGATTCTTTCCACTAGTTAAGCTATTTTCTTATCCATTTCTCCTCTTTCCATTCTGTCATAAACTGCCAGATTTATATTTTTTTCTTCTGACTTCTTTTTCTTATTTGCTAAAAGTTTGTTAAAACCTGGTATCATATTTTCCATATTCTTCTGCCAGGTTTCTTACCACTGAGTTTTGTATACTGAACATTCCAGCAAGTGTTCTATTGTCTCTTCTTGCTATTTATATGCAAGATATTTTACTTGCTTATATAATTCTGGTCTTTTTGTGGCTAGCTTTGTTAATGTAGATAGCTTGTTACTAGTTATCTTAATAAGAAAGCTTTTTCTTTATGATCCTTTGAAAGAGGTATTCCATGTGTACCCATTATTCTTTTATTCCTAAACTAGGTTTTCTGTATATCTGTACTAGTTTTGGATTTGATAACCTCACTTTTTGTCTATTCTGTTTGGATTATCCATTGATGTATCATTATTTTGTTATTGATTTTTTTAACAAACTGTTTTATTGAAACATCCAGTACTATATCTTGCTATTTGATTTCAGTAATAATCTTAAGTGAGTCTAGATTTTGCCATTCTATTGTTAGGAACTTTAACACTTATTTGACTAGAATGTCTACTTCCTTGTTGTATTGAATATTGGAGTGTACTTTAACCTTAATGAGATTTAGATCTAATTCTTTCTTCTTTACCAAACTCAACATTAATATTCACAAGAATCAATTTTATTTCTTTAGCCATCTTTTGTAGGTTTTTTGGGGATTCTCCTTTTCTATAGTTTTCTATTTAGAGATGCAAGCTTGACTATCAGTATAGATCTTAACCTTGTTATTAACTAGTACTACTAGTAATATGGTGATTATCACTACTAGTTCTACTCTTGTAGATGAAGGCCAATCAGCTATCCCTACTTGGAACTTGCTTTCTTTTTCTACTTCTTCAATTTGTATTTATGCTATATCCATCTTCATGTTTTTATTTCTGTGATCAACAAGAGATCCATCAGAGTAAAGATTATTGTGTTATTGCTATTATTCTCCTTATTATACTTAAATATTTCAATCAGATGGATTTGATATATGCCTTTTTTAATATTTTCTTTAATAAGCTTTTTCTTCCAGTTCTCTATCTCTATTTCTTCCAGTTGCCTTTTATAATATTGTATAGTTACTGAGTTTATATGAATTGTTCTACTTATTGTTTTCTCTAGGGCTACCTTGAAACAAGGGATTTCTAAAAGTTGAGCTCTCCTTGTAGATTTTCTATTATTAAGATATATATTTGTTCTATATTTAATTTTACTATATAGTTTTGATTCCTTTTGGGTAGTTTTGATATTGTATCAGATTTGATCCTAAGTTTTTCTTGAAGCTGTCACATTTAAAATGATCTATTTAAATATATATTTTATTGTTATCTAGAATCAACTTTTTCCAAACAAGTTGTTACTGCTGATTATTGCTTTTGATGACTATCCAAAGTTTTTGTCTTTTATTGAAGTTGGGATTGAGTACTGAATATTCTGAACTTCACTTTAATCAATCTTCTTTCCAAGATCTTATGGGCTGTCCTAGCTTGTTTCTTCATATCTCCTTTGTTATTGATAAGTACCATTCTGGAATAGGTCCTTTACTTGTCTTTTGTAAGAGTTGAAGCATTCACCAGTCCCATACTTCTCTAGTTTCATAGTTGATAAGTTGATTCATGTACATCAACTTATTGTGTTTGAGTGATATAATAACTTTACTGTATTCATCTATTGTCAGATAATCTTTAATTGGACTATATCTGATACTTCAATTAAAAACATCATTTCACTTTCAGCTATGAAAGATTATCTCCATATCTTTGATCAGTTTTAGTACTTGTAATATGAAGTTGCTTCTTCCTGGAAGATGATTTAGTGAGTTATATATAAGCAGGTTAAGAGACTCCCAATACTTAATTTATAATTACTTTAACCTGATAATTGTTGTATTCTAGCTGGCCCTAAGTTATTTAACCTATTGTACAATCCTGTTATTTGACTTTCTTTTTGCAACATTCAAACACTCTTTAAATTGTAAATCCTGAAATGATGTACTATACTATTAGATATGAATCGACATAATATAGCCTTATTTTTGAATAGCTTTTTATATGCCATTGTCAGAGCATTACACATTCACCAGAATAGTACACTATATTGCATTTTGAATTCGATTTTAGATATTAGAACTCTGTTTAGAATATAAAGTACTTGCTTGTCAATTAATTTTTTTTCTTTAGAGACTTGATAATCATATTAATTTCTTTAAATATCTATTCTTTAAGCTTAATAACAGATTTCAGGTTATCTATCCAGATCCCTAGAAATATTGTTTGTTCAACTCTATCTAATTCTCTAACTACTTTTCTGTCAACCCCTGCTTAGATCTTTTCTGGATATTGATTGAAATTGTTAACAGTAATTAATATTGATTTGCTACTATTAATATATGAGTCATTTGCCTTATTAAAGATTCTTGCTTCTTTTAGAATCTTTTTTATATCCTTTTTGGATCTTGCTATCTATATTGTATCATCTATGAATATAATAGCTATATGTCTTGACTCTAGCTTTCTTCCAGTATTTTCCTTTAACTCTAGGTCCCAAGCCACTGATATTTTATAGCCTTTTATTTCATTATTCTGAATCTTGCACAATAAAAAGTTATAGAATATTCTTCATATTAATGGTGAGATGGTTTCTCCTTGATCAATCCTATTTCCTGCTGTGATTACTTCAATTGGATCTTTCTCAAATATGATTCTAAATTCTTAATTTTGAAATAGACTCATTATGATTTGAATAAAGCCTTTTGGTATCTTGATTCTATTAATAGCCTTGATTAACATATTCAAACTAATAGTATTATATACTTTTATTATGTCTTGTAAAAGTATTCATAACTCTTTTTTATTTTCTCTTACTTTCTCACAAATATTATGAAGAATTTGAATCAGTTCTACTATACTTTCTCTTAATAATCCTATATAATTAAGTTCTCTCGAAATATTATTAATCTTGCAGATATTTCCCAATCTGTTTGTAAGAATTTTGATGAAGCATTTTTGTATGATCTCTAGTAACACTATTGATCTGGTGTTGAGAAGTTCACATTTCCATAGTTTTGGTTTTACTATGGATTGCTTCTATCCTATTGAAATAACTTCCTATCTTAAAAAGTAGTTAAGCATCTTTCTAAAATATTTTTTTCTTTTTGATCCAGTCTTTTTATCATTTTATAGTTGATTTGTAATCTTCTTGAGGCTTTATTATTGGAAAGTCCTTGAAGTGTTTTATATAATACTTCTTGAAAGATTGGCTTCAATAGGTTTTTTGTACTATCTTTTTTAAATATAGTCTTTAGGATTGTATTCTTCTTTCCAATTTTCTATAAGGCTATCAAAATTGGCATTTCATTTTTTGAATGTCTTGTAATAATATCTCCTTATTTCTCTTTCAATTTCTCTTTTCTTGATAGTTATATATTTCTATTCTCAATCTTTAACCTTGATTCTATTCAATATTATTTTGACCTACTCTCTGTTAGTCAAGGAGTTTACCATTCTTCTTTAATTACTATATAAGTTATCATATTTCTGTTCCAAGGCTCTTTTGATAGTATCCCTTGTTTTTTTTGTTTTGTATTCTGACAAGTCAATTTTAGGCCTTCTATTGCATCCTATATATCTTTTTTTAATAGTTTTCATGGAATTTGAGAAATGCTATATTGGATGCAATAATTTTCAATCTGATAATTAGAATTAAAGGTAGTAATGTATTTCCTAATCACCATACTAAGGGCTTGTAATTTAATTGGATCATGTGTACTTTTTACCTTCTTAAAGAGTGTGAATAGCTGAAGAATCCTCTGATACTTGATGAATTCTGGCCTATGCCTATGATGTTTTTCCTGAGAAGCAGATAACTTCTTGATCACAAACTTGTTATATGTTACCCTATATATTTGTTCTTCAAATATCTCCCAGATCTTGTTTGCTTGAGCTTCTCTTTTACCTTTTTAGGCTCTTCTTTAAATAATGAATCAATTGACATTTACAGTTTGTGATTCAGACTTTTACTAAATACCTTTCACTACTTAAGTGTTGATCCTTTATATCAATTCTTTGTTCACTTTTTGTGAAAGATTTGTTTTTGATATCTTTTGTGAAGAGATTGACATTATGCATTGTTAGTACTAGTATAATACAATTACTTCCTATTGTTTCTTCCATACTTTGATTGTCGAATCTGAATATTGGATAGTTTGTAAGACTTTGAGATATCTATATATAATTAATCTGACTACTACTAGTAGCATTTCATCTTGTTAAAGTTTTATTTTTTCCTTACCATATAGTCTGTATGTCAAGAAAGAACCATTTATATAAAAAGTTGAATAGTGATATTTCTGGACATCAAAATGGTTTAAATTTAGCTCTATATATTGATATTCTGTTTTCTACAAAATTGTATACAGTATTAAAGTCTCCCATTACTATTATATAAAAGTCTTGTCTGTTTTTTCTTTAATGAAGCTTTGTACTCTTTTCTGCATCTTTATGCTTCATCATTTGTCTAAGGAAATATAGATTTGGATGATATATATCTTGTTCCATTTCATGAGCATATTAACTACTATTATGTATTCTTCTGTTTCTTATATTAAAGCTACTTTTTTTTTCAGAACTTTTCTTATTAAGAGACTAACCCCTGCATCATATGAAGTGTCTTTATTGATACTATGAAAATATTTAAAGATCATTTGTTTATGAAAGACCCATTTTGCCTTTATATTAATTAGTTTTGTTTTATATAGCTCCATTATTTCAATGCCTTGTTTCTACATTTCTTCTATAAGACTATATTAGTTTGTACTATTAGTAATACCTCTAATATTGTGTGTTCCTATTATAAATATCCTTTTCTATATATCTTCTTTTGTTTTTTCTATCTGTTGGTCCTTTCTATTTCTCTCTAGAAATTTATTTTTTTCTATTTGCAGGAAAATATCAATATCTTGATTGCTCTGTTACCACCTACTATTGTTTTTCTCTATTTGTTATACTTTGCCCTTGTTTTGTATTTTTGACTTAAGAATAGTGAGCTAACATTTCTTTGCTTTTTGTGATTAGACTGGTACACCTTTTTTAGAAGCAGTTGATCCTTATTTTGAGTGGATCTTTTTCTAGTTTGTCTAATTATTTGCTAAGTTTCTCTAATATTTTGCTCAGCTAGTCTACCTCTGACTTTTGTTTTGCAGTTGATTTTAGGCTTCTTGTTTCCTGTCTTGTTATTTGCCTTTGATGTTACCTGGTATTCAAAGCATCATCATCTGTTTCTGAGGAATATTGTAAAGTCTAGTATGAGGCTTGATTTGCTTTCTGGTATTTTCACCTTTCTAGTAACTTTCTATTGTTATCAGTTACTAGTAATATAGACCTTATTATACTTCTCCTATTTTCTGACCAACTATTGTTTCTTCTGAGTCTTATTGTCAGTATAATTTCTTTTTCAATTATCATGATATCTTCATTACTTTCTCTATTTCCACTTGCTCTATCTTGTCTTTTGCAATCTTGTTCCCTTGCGTTTTTAATATTATATGTATATTGTCTGATTTAGTCAAATTACCTGATACCTTATAATGATAATGATTCTTTGCACTCTATCCTAGCCCTTGATTGGCAATTTTTATTTTGTGCTAGAATACCTCCCTTGGATTTTTTTCTTCTTAAAATACACTACTGCATAGTTTTCTGATATTAAGGTGATCTTATTTTTTGATATATAAAGACTTTAGTTTTTGTATAATTTAAGGCTTCTTCTATAGATTTTGTAGATAATCCACCAACTCTATAAAGTCTTAAAGAGTATCTTTTTCTCTTTTTTAGAATCTAAGTAATTTCTTTATTATTTTGTTCCTTGTGAACTATTACAGACCATACTTAATTAGATTTTATCTTGATCACTATTTCTTATTCAAGTTGATATATTTTTGGTAAGCATAAAAGTGAACTCTGAACTATTTTTAATGAAAAGAAGTTCTATATTCGTAAATATTATTAATCTCTTCAAATTCTTTCATTGTTTGTCTAATCACACATTTGTCAAACTTGTAATCTGTATCCACCAATGTAATATATTTTGATCTATTTTTAACTGATAGAAAGCTTTCTGGCTTAAAATATTTTTTGTTCTGAGCATATCTTTGGAAGGCTGATTATATATCTATATCTTTATCCATTCTCCTAAGTGTAAAGTCTTTAGCTTCTTTTTTGTTAACAATCTTCAGATATATTGCTACATCTTTTTCCAAATATAATTCAATATTTACCATTGATGAATTCTGTTTTGAAGGGATTCATTCTTTTAAGTATTTTTAAAGCTCCTTTGAGATACGTAATTCTCTCTTCCCTATTTTTTTCTAGTAACATGACTTGGAGTACTTCCATCTTGATTGATCCCTATTGTTTTACAAAGAATGGATTTACTGTTATCCCTTGAATTCTATTTCTTATATTATAAGACATACTGTCTATAATATAGTTTTTTTATATTGTTTCTTTTAATACTTCTATTTTTATTTATTTCACCACTGCTCTATTCTCTATTATAACTTCCTTAATAGAATACACCTTTTCAAGTTCTGTAGAAGTTGATTTAACTTTCATTGAAGTCATAGTAACTTCAACTTGATTAAAGCTTGATGCCTATATTATTGGCTTGCTTATTAATATATTATATACCTTTTTTTCTAACATAGATACTTCTAAATTTTTTTTTTTACCTTGATTCTTTTTCCAGAGAGTGAAAATATATTGCCATAGCATACATTTTTTTGTCAGCACCAATGGATCTATTCTCAATAAATTGACAATAATATTATCTAGTATCAAAAAAACATGTATTGACTCTGTATAAATGTAGGGTTGATTGGTTACTGTTGATCTCAGCTCATGTTGTATTATTCTTGTTTTCCAAAGTATTTACTAAGGATCTTGATAAGAAGTTATCTTTTTCAATACTTTCAATAGCTTCTTTTTTCTTCTCTCTAGAATCCTAATTATTGTTTATTCTTTTGTTTATATGTTGTTACATGACACACAAAAAAATTAATATGTATTGTTATTATATAAGTATTTTTTTAATCATATGATCAGATAAATATTGTTATATATTATTTTTTCATTTGGCATATATGGCAATAAGTTGCTATATTGATATTAGGAAGCCTATGATATATGGCTTCTATATGTTTATATATCTAATATTTGTTTATTAACATGTAACTAGCTATGATTAACTGTTGATCTTGCTTTAAATAATATATACTGGTTGATTGCACATGTTCTAGTTTGTTGATCTGTTATGTTCCACTGTTTTGATATAGATTGATTAGCTTGCTTTAATATGTATCAATCAGGTAAAAATTTAATATGTTTATATTTATGTAAAATGAATTAGTTGATTTGAAGTTGTTGTGTTGTTGTGATGTTTTATCTGTTTGATCAAAGAGACTTAGACATCCTCCTGAATTTCAATTAATCTTGAGGTTGTACTGATTTATCAGTATAATCTATTGTTTCTGAGACTTCTCTTAGTATCTAGAAAGGTATTAACCTGCATTGGCCTAGTTAAGAGCTTTGTAGAGTTGAGATTGGATCTCAAGAAGTCTACTATAAATCAGCTTGTTTTTGTTTTTACTCTTTCCTAAAAGCAAAAATGATTTAGGGATATTTGTCTTTTAAGCTAAGTGAAATTTTTTTCCTATTATTGCAAAGTAGATTTTATTGTCTAAAAGTGTTTGGTTGTATTCTCTGAGACTTGCTTTTATATAGAAGAGTTTTTGTGAGTTTTTCAAGAAAATTATCAAAAAAGAAAATTTTTTGAAAAAATATGAATCAGTTTTTTTTATCATTTTCTTGTATATTCACTTGAATATTTATAAATATATAATTTTCTTTTTTTCAATCTATTCTTTTGTAATTTTTTGTATTCCAGTAATTTGATAAGATATTCAATAATAATAATCTACTGATGATGAAGTAATAAATTAATAAGGTATTTATCTGAAAATTATTATAAAGCAAAATATTATTTTCAAGACTAAACTAGAAATTATTGTTATTTATTATGAGTTAACTAGTTTTGATAAAAAAGTTTAGTTATAGTATGTATTATACTACATAAATGAATATACTTATGTTTTAATTAATTAATATATTATAATCTAGACTAACTACAGATACTTAAAAAAAATAATAATAATAATTTTATAAAAAAATTAAAATTAAAAAAATTATAGCAATAGTATTTGATAATAGACAAATATTGCTCTTGTACAAAAAATTATTAATAAAAAACACAAAACTATTTTTATATTTTATATATATATAAATTTTTTTTAAACAGATAGCTTATACCTTATTTATTTAATGTTATTTATAAGTATATACAAATTTATTTTATACAAATTTATCTCTCTAGCTATCTAATTAAACTCACTAAAGATAATTCTACTATGTAGCTTATTTTCAAGTATTAATATATACTTGATTAATCTGTTAAGGCTCTATCTATTCCATAAAAATTTTGTTTTGAAAGAGTATATTGTGTTTTAGTTAATCTAATATTGACTAAAGTATTTTATGTTTTCATTAATTCCTAAAATATATGATTTGTGTATAATAATTTTTCTGTCTAGTGTTTTTTATCTCTTTTTATCTTTTTCGATTATGTTTTATTTTGTTTTTCACTGTACAAAAAGTTGACATCTCTATTATTATTTGCTCTGAAAGATAGTTATAAATCTATTGATAATATTTTTGATTATTTTTTTTTTATTTTCTGCTGTTGTGTGTTCTTTATTATTGTAAGAAGATTTTTTATTAGTATCCATTTTGTGATATAATTTTTTTCTTCTTAAATTTATTCATTTTCTATTTTTTTTAGTTTATTATTTGATATTTATTTGAGAATTTGTTGTTTTCTGCTACTAATCTTCTTATTGACAATTTAAAAAGGTATTTTGAAGATGTCTATTCTATTGTCTATACATATAATTATATGGGTATTAGTTTTGATAGGTTGATAGTTAATGCAAAGGTTGTCTATATATGTTGTTACTACTCTTTTGTGAAACTTGTTTTTAGTTAACAGTTCTAGGTTCCAAAGTCTTAACTTGAAATATCTAGTATTGTAATCGAGTTTATTAGTTATACTGGTTGTTGTTTAAAATAAAAATTTGTGGATCATTGATTTTGCCTATACTATACTTTGAAGTGTGCCACTATTTATTATAATTAAGTTGCAGTCTAATATTCTTTATCTGAGAATATGTTTTGTTTTAATGAGATTTCTTATAGTTTTAACATTGTATTATCTAGAACTTGACCATTTTATTTTTGAATTCATGGACTGTTACTATTTTTAATAGAGATAAAGGTGATTTCTGATACTTTTTCTATAATAGTTGTTTTTTTTATAAGTATATTAGTTTTATTATTTGTTTGAATCATTATTATATACTTTAATTTTTCTTATTCAATATTAAGTTACTGTTATTTGATAATATAATTAATAATATTAATTAAAGTATTATTTTTAAGCATTCTAATGTTGATTAGATTTTCTTGAGCTTTAAAAATAATATTAAGTGCTACTTGACTATCATTATAGATTGTGATATTGCTATTTACTAGAATTGTTATTAAGAAAAATATGATAGCTAATATTTATATACAATATATTTTTTAAATATTTTATCCAATAATATTTTATCATATTCTTTTATAAAATAATTATTAAATCAAATAAATATTTATTTAAATATTTTATAACTTTATATATTAAAATTTTATATTAAGATTAACAATTTATATATAGTAGTTAAAATAAATAAAAAAAATTAAATTAAAGAATATATAAAATTCATTGGATTTTAATTTATAGATTAGTATATTTAATAATAATATTAAGAACTACAGTATATTTAAATATATAATATAAGCTATATATTATTTTATATTATTATATTTATTATATTAATTTAATTTTTATTTGAACTCTTTTTACTAATCCTTTGACTATATACAAAAAAAAAATATTTGCAAGAAAGTTTATATATTTTTTACTAATAAAGTCTTATCATTTTTATTAAATCAACTTGAAATTTATCTTCAGGAGTTATTTTTATCTTTTATTTCTTATATATTATTTGTTTTAAATAAAAATTTAATTTTTTGTAACTTAAAAAGTCAAGCAATACTTTTATTATCAATTATAGTCACCTTATATAATAGAGTAATTTTACAAAATATTTTTCAATAATAAGAGATTAGATTAGATATCTATTCTCTTATATTTTTAATACTTTAAAAATACTTATCTTTAGATTTTTTCTAAAAAATTTTACTTATATCAGTTTTATTCTAAATTTTTATAATATATAATTTTTATATTATTATTATTTTTTTTTTTTTTA
>CAJVPT010006505.1:0-10967 GCA_910592055.1 Acaulospora colombiana
GTATGTATCATGCTGCTCGAATGAAAAAGTACTTATATTTTCAATTGATTAAAAAACCCACAATCTAACCTAACTACAAGTATGCAAAAAAAAAAAAAAATTTAAAAAGAATCTGAGTCAATAAAAACTTTTTTTATTAATCCCCTAATAATATATAAAAAAGATGTTTACAAAAAAGGTTTATATTTTTCTGTTAATAAAGTCTTATTACTTTTCTTAAACCGACTTGAAGGATAACTTCAAGAGTCCCTCCTAACCCCCTCTCTTGTTTATATTCTTTTTAAAACAAAAACTTGACTTTCAGTAACCAAGAAAAGTCAAGAAACATCTTTTTTACCTATGACAAAAAAGTTCTAAAGAAAAAAAAAACCAATAGTGAAGTACTGAAATCCTATTTCCTGAAGCAAGAGTGCAACTAGAGGTTTTGTACAGTGGATAGATGGACAAACAAAAGCCTAAACCTTAAAACTTTTCTTCCTACTATTTTTATCCTCTTAGAGTCAATCATTTTTCAGAGTTTTTGGGAAATTTTGCCTACCCCTGCTTGATTCTGAATTTTGGAGTGATACAAACATGACATAGCTTTTGCTAAAGATAATTGGTCGATATAAAACATGTTGATAATAGAATGCAAACAAGTTTCTATTGGTTACATCATGTGTTCTAATAATGTCATTGATAAAAGAAAGAGAAAGTATAGATACAGACTTTTCCACTTCTCCAAATGAAGTGTAATTGAAGCAAAAAAATTATGAGGCCATTAGAATAGGCATTAAATTCCCTAGATAATAAAAAGGTGATTATTTATTCAAACCGAGACCTTCAACTTCTTATTATCCCAATTAGGCAAAGTATGTAAAAAAGATTATTTCCTTATCCCGGTCAGGCTGTAAGACTGAAAAGTAAAGGAATGTAAAACACTACCCTTCTTTAGAATTGAGAATACATTTTTCCAAACATTATGTAATAATATCACAATCAAGATAAATACTAGTAAAATTCCTTTAACTAGGCATAACTGCTAGAAGATATCAGAAGTTATTCAACAAGACTAAAAAGCCATATAAGAACTTAGAGTCCACCATTAGTCATTTTCTTCTGCATGGATGGATACATAATTAAAAATGAAAGAAAAGAAGCATTGAACAAGACACTAAATCTGAGTAGACAATAAGTATCTCTGATAATCATAAGAAAATAATCAAGATTATGAATAAATAAGTTTCTTAGATAGTCAGGAAGAAGATGAATATTTCAGAAAGATTGATTTCTAATGAGAAGAGGTTTTTAGCAGAAATCCTTTAGGGGATATAAAATACTTTTATTTTTTCATTTTATTTTTTCATTTTCATGTAGTATAATTATGCATTTTTAGATATTCTCTTTTCTTTTCTTTTCTCTTTTCCCTTTTGTAGTTTTTTAAAACTAGTTTCTTGAAGAATAATAAACAGTGACAACCTGCTAGCAATAATGGGTAAGTTAGAAAAGTCTTCATCCAAAACTTGGTCCAGAGTGAAATATTGTTTCTAAGGTTACACTTAGAGACTTAAGCTCTTCTGAGAATTGAAAGTCATTGATGAGTATGTCAGTATGAGTTTTTTAGTTTAGCCATGATACAATTGCCCTATATATTTCTATTAGTTTTCTTAATGATTAATAAATACACAATACTGGCCTGACCATAAGTTTAAAAAAAAAAAAAGAACCTATGGATCGATAATACAATAGTTAGTATTCCATAAGTCAAATTACAAAATACAAGTTCAAACCCTACAGGAAGCATAAATATTTATTATTGACCTAACTGTATACAGTATATCTAACATTTCTAAATATAGTTACTAATCAATAGGAAGAAAACCTGTTAATCAAGAAAATGGTCTATATAAAGATTGTAATTGGATCAATTTCCAAAGTCAAATCTAGAACAATCCTAAGTTGATAACATTACCTAGAAAAGGCAATAAGAAGAGCAAATCCAATCGACCAGTAAAGTGCCTTTAAAAAAATAAGTCCTGGGTAGTGCAGTGTTTCTACTACCTTAATTATTAGGAGGCTTTGATAGAAGGGGAAACCCGTGAACCACTCTGAAGGACTGAAATACTGGATTCAGAATAAATAAAATTTATCGGTCTAATAACCAGCTTACTCTTAAGTATACAGGAAAAAATTGTGCTGGGAACAATTAAGAAGGAATCATATGACTTTCTGATAAGGTAATACTTGTATATATAGTATATTCTATATAACTAGCTAATATAGATAGAATACTAAGAATAGTTGATGTATATAGTACTTATTTAGCATATACAGAGTATAATAGAGTAATATATTGAAAGAAAATGCATATGAATATACTGTACTATTACTGAGTAGACATGGGAGTCGAATATAAATTAAAATTTGCTAAATAAAAGTCATGGATACAGTATTCCAGTGAATAATTTGTAAGGCATCAGATCAGTCAACAGTAATCTTTGATAAATAGATGGTAGGTGTAGAAAATTTAAGTTGATTATCCAATGATATTTTGAAAGCAAAGAAAATCTGAACAAAGTATGCAAACAATATGTTTTTTTATAAGGATTAAGATTATAATAGAGTGCAAAATATATTAAAGATCACACAATCTCCTCAAAAAAATTAGATGTGGAAGAATAGAACAGATCTATTAATAAGATATCAAGAGAAATTCAGAAAAGAATCATAGAAATTGACAATGATTCAGATTCTAATCTGATATCTATCAGTCCAAAAGAATCAATAGATAAAAAAAATAAAAGAAAAATAAATGCAAATAATCAAACTCTCAAATGATTTGTCCATAATACCCAGCTATTGAAAGCAATAGAATAAATATTCAAAAGAAAAAATAATGAAATAGATATAAAAAAACCCCAATGACAACATTAACAGTAATTATAATAGTACACAACAAGAACCATTACAACTAATTCTAAATAATCTAGAAAAACTCAATAATAAAATATATAAACTAGAAACAGAAAATCATCTATTCTTCAAAATAAAAGATGAAAAAGAAGCAAATTGTTCCCAAAAGGCACACCAGTTGAAACAGTTTATTCAGAAGGCAGTGGGTCCTTTTGTTCTTTTTATAATATAACTTAAAAAGAGAATTAGGTGACAAGAATAGAGACAATAGGGACAAAGCAATAGCAATGAGAAGAGTTAAATATATTTATAAAAAAGCAAAAGACAATATTTAAAAATAAAGACAAAAATAAAATAGAAAAAGTAGAAACAAAGATAGATAACTTAGATAGTATAAGTATAATTTAAAGTAGAGTAATTCAAATAAACTCATATAATATAAGAGAAATAACAGACACAATAAAACAACAAAGCCTATTAGAAGAAATAGAAGAACAATAAATAGATATAGTAGAATCAAGTGAACAAAACTTACTTTCACCAATGACAGATAGACCTTTAAGAATCAATTCTTTTACAAACACTATTTTAGTATAAATGAGAGACTCCATATGGGGCAGGAGTTAGTTTGTTAATAAGAAAAGATTTAGAAAAGAAAATTGCATCAATCAAAAAATGGGAAGGATATATAATAGCAACCAACTTCTGGATAAAACCTGTATAGTATAGATTTATCTACTGAATAATAAAAAGAAAAGTCAAGAGTGTCAAAATAAAGTCAAGAAACTAATCCAAGAAAAACTAAAAAAAAGATTTTATCTAATTATGATAGAAGACTTTAATACAGCATATAATCTTATGGAAAATAGAATATCAATATTCAAGTAAACATTTAGGTCATCTTGAAAACCAAAAATTTCACTTTTTACTTTTTTTGAAGATAGAGACTTTATTGATATACAGGCTATTTAAAAATGAAAAAACAAATTATAAGCAAAAGTAGAATTGATTATTTATAGATATTCCATAATATAACACAATTTCCAATAATTTTCTTTGAAAATAAGAATATATAGTATCAGATACAATAGAAAATGATCATATGATATTAACAGTAATACTGCAAAACAAGAATCTATTTCAGGACCTATGGGTCTGTAGTACAGTGGTTAGCACTCCGTAGGTCATATAACAAGGTCACTAGATCAAATCCTCCAGGGACAACTCCTGATGCTGGTAGATCTACCCCATTTATATAACTGTAAATTAACTGATACTTCCAAATATAGCTCTGATCACTGGTCAAATGGGATTTCCAATGTGGTTACAGGATAGTCTATATAAAGATTGTAATACAATTGAATGTCTGAAATTGGGTAGAATTATTCTGACACAACCATGTTATCAGAAAAATCAATAATAAGAAGAGTAGATATTGAACTGGTAGCATACCGCTGAAGGAAAAAATGGTAAATCAAATGAAGAAAACCTCAGTTCCCTGCCTTGATGTTGAGGTATCTATTCAAGAATTCAAGTATGTGGCTGTACCAGGTTTCACAGACTTGACTATCGGGAGGCCTTGATGAGAGGAGAAATCCGCAGACCACTCCGAAGGACTAAGAAATCCAAAAAGTCCAGGATAAAGAAAATTCGATGGCCTGATAACCAGATTACTCTTAATATAAATAAAATTGTTCTGAAAAAAATTAAGAAGAAATTGCATATCTTTCCAAATAGGTAGTAGTTATATATAGAAGTAGAATAGATATAGCTACTCATGTAGATAGGTTTACTTCAAAAAATATATAATTACTTGTTGACAAATATGTAATAAGGATTTGTACAGATCCCTCAATTGAAAGATTCCGGGGAGGAAGGCCTGATGTATCCGCGAAATCTGTATAGCATATATATTAATAAAATATATGGCCTCAACCACTAAACCATATTAGATTTATACTACCAAGGAAGGCAATACAGTTATTGGGAAAAAACAATAAAGAATTGATCAACACATAACACAATACAGACACTACATCCAAGAATCAGAAAGCTCCCCTTTGGAGGCATGCCCCGGTTGCAACATCAACTTATTTGATAACAATATCAATGAATGCAGCTTTATAATCACAAAACAATGTTCAATCACCATACCAGTCCAAAAAAGCAAAATCTTAACAAACAAAATCAACACTACAAACAGAGAACTTTGTTGGAGAAATAGGATATCCCCAACTTCCTGACTACCACTTTCTTGGAACATACTACACAAGACAACACAAACCCACAAGAAGTTGAAACTGAAATTATAATTCCAATTAGGCTGCAAAAAAGCCTAGCAAAGTTAATTAAAATAATAAAAGGCTCTATAGACAGTCTAGACGCTCTAAAAATGATTAAAGAGGAATTAAGCAACTATATAATCTTTGACATTTATATAGATGGCTCTCTAACCAAAATCAGAAACAAAAATTATATGAGATTGGGATGGATTATCAACACTCCAGACCAGAAGATATATACTTTTCAAGGACAAATAACCTGGCACCCCTCATCTACCAAGGTAGAAATAGCAGCTATTCTAACAGCCCTCACTACCCTACCTGAATATAGCACTGCAAATATATATACTGATAGCCAAGCAGCAATCAACGGGATCTTAAAAATACAAAAAGAAAGAACTGAAAAGACTATAAAGACACAAAAAAACTATAACTTACTATTACAAATCTCAGAATAGTACAAAGAAAATAAAATAAAATTATCATTATTCAAAGTTAAGGGCCACTTAGGGATTGAACACAATGAAACAGCTGATAAATTAGCACAGATACATCCATGAAAAAGTATGACACCAGGGAAAAAAGAAATTGAGATAGCAGAAATACATAACCAAAGCATTGGAATAATCCCCCAATAGAACAACATTCTTACTGAAGTCCCCATAAAAATGATCACAAAAAAGCTCACAAGTGCCATACATCTCACAAAATGAAGACTCTTAAATAGAACAAAATGCAACTTCAGTAATAGAATTATCAAAGAAACAGATTAGCACACAATCACAATATACCTGCAATCCATCAAAATGAGCAATCACCACACATCCTGGAAGAATCAAAAGTTAAGGAAATTCTGCCTCAGTATATGGAATGAGGAGCTACCGACCAAAAGCAAACTATATATAAGAGCTCCATTACTATACCAAAACAAGAAATGCCTAATATATAAAGAACCTGAAACCAACACACACCCCTTTATATGTCTACAGACCAGACAAAACACTGAGACATTCATTATCAATACAATAGTCTAATGTGTGAAAACACATGTGGACAAAACCAAAAGCTCAAAAGTCATAGATCATATAAAAAACAACACTAACCTGAGATATAAGGAATACTTAATAGCAAGCATAAAAGGAGTTTTCTTCAAAGAACTAACTGGTGACATCAAAAGAATAATTTCAGACCAAATAACCAGAAAGAGTTATATCTCTTTAATTCATATAAAAATTATTAAATACCTCCATCAAATATGGACAAAAAGATGCAAGGCCTTTCAAAAATGAAAAATACAGAATGGTATCACGAAACAAAAGGAAAAGAAGTTCAGATATGAAACCAAAGAAGAAGATTCACTCTTCACGCAAAGAGAACAATTCATAAAAGACCAGTTCACCTACTTGATTAACGAATTTCTAACACAATGGATAGCAAATGTAATAGATAATTTTTATATCCTCAAAATTTATTTTAGCACTAGCCCAGCCTTGGCAGGTTAGCTCCCACTAAAGGGGTGGCAACAAGCCACAAGGTGAGTTCCTCTGAAAAGATGTTATCTCTATTGAATTTTGTTTGGTAGTAGACTGGTAGTATATCTTAGAAAATTCTATATAATGATGCTATATAAATACAAATAAAACAAGACTGAGCCAGTATAAAAAAAAAAAAAAAAAAATCTATTTTCAAGAAGCAGGATCTCTAATCAACCCAATAAGACCATCAAAGTAATAGATATTAAAAGATCTATATAAAATAATAAAAAGTATTGGGAAAGTGTAAATCACAAACTTAAAACAAAAATAATATCACTACTAGAAAATAAATCAAACAAGGTATCAATAAAACTATGGATAAATCAAATATGGGAATACTTTGAAAATAAGATAATTATAGCAGCCTTTTCTAAATTGATAATCAAGAAAATAAGATTGAATCAGAAAAGAAAGTATCAATCAAGACCTGAATTTATTAAATAAAGAAAAGTCATTAAACTCAACACTCTATTTAAGAAAGCAAAGCTGACCAAAGCATATGAAGACATATAGACCCTTAATATAGTGATACAAGAACATAATAAAAAACATTACTATGAACTTCAGATTAAAAACTTATGTTTATAATATAATATAAAAAATATGTTTTGGTTAGAAATTCAAAAGAAAATATAGGATACAATTAGAATACTCAAAATAGTTTGCCAAAATGAAGAAAGTAAGAAAGTTAAAGAAGGGATCAAAAAAGTGTTAAAACAAAAAATGTAATAATTTAGAGACAATTAACAAAAAATAATTAATTCAATCTTGAATAGAAAAAAAGTTAAAATGGTCTTAAATAGAGTTAAAACTATAAACAATGGACAGGAATACATTATAACAAACAAAGTAGAAATAGAAAGAGAACTTCAAAAATATTATAAAAAAGCCTTAAAAAATAAAGTATTAATTTTGATCATCTGATTGAGGACTGGAAAAAGGAGTATGAACCTAGGATGGATATTGATCACACTTGATATAAAGAATTCCTAACTTCCATATCTCAAGAAGAATACTAGCAAACTCTATAAACATTATCAAATAACAAATCTCCTGGCAGATCACAATATATTATAAGATGTTCAAAAAACTAAGCATTCAAAGTAAAGAAGATTTTCAAAAGATATTGAACAAGTTTCTAGAACTTGAAATTACTTCTAACAGATGAAAACAAAATCATATTTATTCAATTACCAAGCCAAATATATAGAATTATGAATTACAAAACATGAGATCAATTGTTCTTTTAAAAGTTACTTAAAAATGTTTTATAAAAATTCTTATCAATAGAATAAGTAATATTTGCAAAACATATAATATTCTGAGAGGTCCAAATTTCACAGGTCTATCTGAAAAAAGTATAGTCGAACCTATTCAAGTGTTGAATAATATTTGTGAGAAAGCTAAAGACAATAAAAAAGAATTGTGAATACTCTTCCAAGATACTACAGTCAAAGTATATAATATAATAAGTTGAGAAATATTACAAAAGGCAATGGAAAAAGTCAAAATTTTGATAGGATTTACCAAAATTATTATAGATTTTTTTGCAAATAGAGAATTTAAGATACTATATTAAAGCAACCTAATAGAATCAATAATAGCAAAAAATAGTATAGAACAAGGGAAGACCATTTTACTTCTACTATGGAGAATATTTTATGATCCTTTACTATGCAAAATTCAAAATGCAAAAACAAAGAATACACAATATCAGTTAGATAGAACCCAGATTTTTATGAAAAGAAAGAATATAAACTAGAATCCAGACATGCAATAATAGCTTTCACGGATGATACTATATGAATAGCCAGATCAAAAGAGGATATGAAACAAATTTTGGAAACAGCAAGAATTTTTTATAAAGCCAATAGTTCTCAAATTAACAGTAGTAAATTAGTACTCATTGCTATTAACAATCTTAGTTAATATCCTAGGAGAGTCAAAGCTAGAATAAATAATGAAGAGGTAAAAGAGTTAGATAGAAATGAATATATCAGATTTCTAGATATATGGATAGAAAATCAAAATACTTTAGTAGAAATAAAGGAGAAAATTTATAGAGAAATCAATTTGATAACTAGAACACTAAAAAAAAAAAAATAATAATAGATAAACAAGCTTTTTATATTTTAAATAGAATCTTAATTTCAAGAATAAAATTTCAAATGCAGTATAGTATATTATCACTGAAAATATAAAATGACCTAATAACTAGATTCTAAAAACTATTCAAAATCAAAAGTGCATTATATAAATCAATATCTAATAGTGAGTATATTATTCTAAAATCTACAGTCTCAAAAGTATATTGATATTACAAAGAGAAAGTCAAGTTATAGGTCTTTGTAATAGACTAAATGATAAAGGTCCAGTAGAACTCATAACAATTATCAGGCTTAAATGGGCATAGTTAAAATACTGGAAACCTCAAAACTCGGTTAACTGCAAAAAACTAGATCAAATAGTAAACAAGAATAACTTCTTAGTACAAATACTCAAAATTGCAAAGGACTTAGGTATAACTTTCCAGAGCTGAAAATGTGATAAAATCTTTGAATAAAAAAAAGACAACAATTTAATTCAGGAATATCTATTGAAAGAAAAATATAAAAAAACTATACCATTCCTGTATAACAATAGACTAATGTACTTAGATCAAATTGTAGAAAAGAAAATCATGAGATTAAAAAAGTGAAGATTGATCCAACTATACCAGGGAACAAGTAAAAGATCAATTCCAAATTGGTATAATAGATTGTCACACTTATTACTATAAAAAACAATAGAGAAAATTATGGAAAAATGGTATGATAACAATATTTCATGAAAAACTGACTATTCAAAACTCAACTTAAATAGAGACAAAAAACAAAAAATCTGATATATTTTGAAAAAAGTCTAGAAAGATTAAACTGGAAAAAAGTTTCAAAATAAGAAAAAGAACCAGTATACTTTAACTATAAAGAACAAGTAAAAAATCAGGAAACAACTTCATTTCAATACAAAGGATACACTAGTTAAAATTGTGTCATTCAGCTGCTGAATTATTGTCAAATTTGGAAAAAATTAATAATAAAAAGATTAATGAATTATTTACGATTGCTACCACTTGGCACTAAAAATATCGATAAAAAATCAGCAAAAAATATCGGCATACTGTGAAAAAAATTCAGCACAAAATCCAGCAATAAAAAAATTTTGCATACTGCAGCAAAAAATTTAGTAAAAAAATTGATATTGTTGCAAAAAATTTGACAAAAAATCGATACTGCGACAAAAAATTTGGCAAAAAAATTGATACTGTGGCAAAAAATTTGCAAAAAAATTGATACTGCAGCAAAAAATTCAGCAAAAAAAATTATTGTGGCAAAAAATTTAGCAAAAAAAATTAATGTGGCAAAAAATTCGACAAAAAAATTCAAATTTCACAAAATTTATTAAAAAATTACAAAATTAATTGACTAAATTATTCGTCATTTTTCTCTTTCTCCTCTTCTTCCTTTTTCACTTGCTTTTCTTTTCCCTTTAAAGATCTCGGCTTGACTCTTTTAAAACTAGCCCCAATTGGTTTTACCTTACCAAATGTTTTCTGAGATTTTTCACTTTTTTCTTCTAACCTAACTGCCCCCGAATTTCACCCATTAGTGCACTTTCTTTAGTTTGTTCCTTACTCTCTGAATATATTAATGATTTTTCATATTCAGTAATTTTTTGTCTTTTGAATTTATCTGCCGATTTTTTACCTTTTTCTATCTTTTTTTCTTATTTATATTCCGAAATTTCTTCCAAACTGTATGCTTAATTTGGCAAGCCTTCTGGTGAAGTCATGTCATAGTAATATGAATCATCACGATATCATTTACGAGTCAGCTGGAATACTTGAATTGATTTCGAATGTTCATCCAAATATTACAACAAATCCTTTAACTATAATTAATTATGATTAATATTGTAATTATTCGGCATAAAATATTTTGCCGAAAAATATCTCTTCAAAATGCCAACTGTAATCATATACATTTATTCTTCTTTTAGTGAGGTTTCCTGGATCAGTATCATTTTTTTCAGGTGAATGTACCTTTGTTTTTTTAACTATATCAATTAATTCATCCCAATATTTGATAACTTTCTTTGATCTTCATTCAACAAGCAACTGTGTGCTTTTAATTCTTCATGCTCTTTTCTTAATTATTTGTTAAAATTAATACTTGAAGGTAGTATAAATGCAGAATATTATCAATCTTACTTCATTTAA
>CAJVPT010006506.1:0-10966 GCA_910592055.1 Acaulospora colombiana
ATATCGCACAATCATCAGTTGTTCGAATAGGCCAGAAAGTTGAAGCAACTGGATCTGTAAAAGACTTACCAAAATCTAGACGTTCATGAATATTTACAACACGAGATGAACATAGTATTATCCGTTTACTTGCATCTGGTAAATGTTTAACTGCTGCAGAGATCCAAAAAAATTAAAAATTTATGAAAATATTGTAGTAAGCATAGACACTATAAAACGTACATTACGAAGAAATGGACTTACTTCTCGAATTAAGGAAAAAAAACCAATTTTAAGCAAAAAATGTTGCAAAATTCGTTACCAATTTGTAAAAAAATATAAAGATTGGAAAATTGAAGACTGGTATCATATAATTTGGTCAAATGAGTCTAAATTCAAGATATTTGGATCTGATGGACGTAAATACTGTTGGAAATGGCCAAACGAATCATTTAATGAGCGAAATATAATTCCTACAAAAAAGTTTGGAGGTGGTAGTATGACAGTATGGGGATGTTTTTCTTTTTTTTGGAGTTGATAATATCATACGAATCTATGGAACAATGGATAGAGATTTATATCGACAAATATTAACTGAAGATCTTTTAGAAACAATCGAGTGGCATGAATTAAATAAAGATGATATTGTTTTTCAATAGAATAATGACTCAAAGCATACTGCTACTAAAACTAAAAAATGGTTTTATCATAATGCTATTGAACAACTTGATTGGCCATCATACTCACCTGATTTAAATCCAATTGAGCATTTATGGAATGAAATCGACCAACGTATATGACAATCATCTATAGAAATTAATAATCCAGATAAACTTTGGGAAGCTATTCAAAAAATCTGGACTGAAATGGATATGGAATATATTAACAAGCTTATTGAAAGTATGCCTCAATGTATAATTGATGTTTACAAAGCAAAGGGAGGGTATACGGAATGGTAGTCTATAGTTTTTTTTAAAAAAAATTATGTTATATATTTTTTTTCATTTTTTTTTTATTGAATTTATATTTTAACAAAACGGGCAAAAGAAATGCATCATAAAAAATTAAATTAAATTTTATTTTTTTTAATTCGTGATTTATAACTAAATAAATAAAATTAGTTTTAAATTATTTAAGATTTGATAAATTAAATAAATAAAAATTATAATAAATTATTGTTTACTTACGAAGTTATTCAGTTGCAAAGTTCGTGAGTTAAGTTATGCAAAACATTTGATCGCCACTGTAACAAATTCACCATTATCAAACTCAGACTCTACAATAGATGAAAACACCAACATACCATCACCAAAATCCCATGACAATCCTAAATCTCCACAAGAAAAATTAGTCACATCAACAAACAATACTATCACATCACATAAACAACATTCCGAACACAATCCAAACTATCAAATCACAGGACAAACCTGGAATATCTTCACAACAAATGTCAGAGGTCTCAAATCGAACCTAGGAAAACTACTCCTCTGGACAGAATAGATCAATAAACACAAACTGAGTATTCTTGCATTCACAGAAACAAACCTCAACAACATGGAAGGAAAATTCATTCAATTTCATGACTACCAAATTACATGGAGTAACACAAGTAATCAAATGAAAGGGTTTGAAGTAGCACTATTAATTGAAAAAAACCTATCCAAATATATCTACAAAAAACATATATGGAAGGATAGAATCATTACAGTAGACCTATTATTCAAATTCAAACGGAAGCTTAAAATTATCGCTATTTACCTTCCTGCCCAAGTACACCAGTCAAATCAGAAGTACACCAAAGAAGTTCTCAAACTAATCAATGAAGCAAAAGCCCCAAATAGCCAAATAATAATACTAGGAGACTTTAAGTTTCTAACCCCAGGATAGATATGCCCAACTCAAAGTTTCCAAAGGCAAAGCAATACCTTCCAATAGGAAAGCTATACAATGGTTATCAAACAACCAATTCATAGATACCTTTCGAGAAATCAACCCATACAATACCCAATACACATGGAGCAATACAAAAGACACAGTTAATAGAATTGATCAAATATGGATCTCTCCATCACTACTCTGGCTTCTCACAGAAGCACAAATACAAGAAACTGACAAAGAAGTGATGGAAACTGATCACAATATAACCTACTGTAATATACAATACTGGAACACTAACCCCCCAGAATCAAACAGATACAAATCATAACCCAATACCAGATATAATTGGTAGGACACATCCCAAGAGAAATATAAAGATTTTGAAAAACACATTCAATCCAAGCTTGAACAATTATGGAATGGACTTAACACCTTCCCAGACAAAGTAAACAAAAAATGAAATCTCTTAAGAGATACTATTCTACAAAGCACAGCCCTTCACATAAAAAAATATAAGGAAAAAAAGAGATCTCCAAAACTACCTAGCCCTTCCACTGATGCTTTACACAAACTCTCAAAAATCCACTCATTGGGCAAACAACTTCTTAACAATAATCCACCATCAGACCACATCCTCAAGAAAATTAAGTCCATATTGAATAAACTAGTCAATAAATATTCTATCATAATAGACTTTCCAAAGGAGCCCTCTTGTTCAGTAAACATCACAGAATAGATTAAATCCATCAAAAACACAAGAGACACATACAAAACAATATTCAATAAACTGTGCAGAAACAAACAATCAGAAGTCATATCTGAATGACTACTAAGAAAACAATTATACTTCAACACCAACAAAAAACAGATAATCAGAAACCTACTAGACGACCCAAAAAAATATATCACACTAGACAAACTGATCACACACAAATCGGAGGAAACAATAATCACAAATCTAGAAAAAATCAAAGAAGCAGTCAGGACATATTACCAGAATTAGACTAGTAAACGCAACATCAAGACGATCCACTCCACAATATGGGAGAAAGAATACAAACTATTGCAACAAGTGAACAAGTAATGTTATACTAATGCAATCAATATCATCACAATAGAAGAAATCCAAGAGTTACTTAAGATATGCACCAACAAATCAGCATCAGAACCACTAAGAATCCCTTATATCGCACTGAAAAAACTTACTAAAGAAACAATAAACCATATTACAGATCTCTTCAACAATATACTACAAACAGGCAAAGTATCAAATGAGTGGAGTCAGGGCAGTATATTTCCCATCTCCAAACTAAAACCATGAGAAAACAATATCAATATAACATGACCGATTACTCTTCTTGAAACAATATGGAAAATATTTACAAAAATCATCAACAATAGACTAGCTAAAATCTTCACCACCCATCAAATCTTATCTGAACACAACTGGGCAGCTCTCCCAGGTTGCAGTACACAAGAACCCATTCACATAATTAGAGCAATTCAGGATGATGCAAAACAACATGGAAACAAAGCATGAATTCTAAATCTAGACATGGCAAAAACCTTTGACTCAATAAACATTCAAAGACTCAAATTAGCACTCCAGTGAATAAAATGCCTAGACATCATTATTCAAATTATCATGAACATCTATAACAACAGACAAAACCATGTTATTACACCATTTGAACCATCACCACAATACACAGTAGAAGATGGAATCGATCAAGAAGATACTATATCACCCCTACTTTGAAGAATCTTTTACGACCCACTCTTATCCCTAATTTCAAAACCACAAAAGGGATACATCCTCATATCAAAAAAATGGAAGGAACCCATAGTACCACCAACTATCTTAACCCAAAACATCTCATGCCTTGCATTCATGGATGACACTACTCTAATTGCAAGCAGTCAAAAAAGACTACAAAAAATAAGTACATCTGCTCAACCTTTTTCACAATTACAATATGCAAATTAACACATCCAAATTAAATTTCTTAGTTCTCCACTCTGTGTATGATCCAAACAATCAGATTCTAATCTATGAACAACCAATCACAATGCTCCCATCAAATCAAGTAGCCAAAATTCTAGTAATATACTTGGAAAGCAAAGGAGCAAAAACATATCAATAACATTTGATAAAAGAAAAAACACTTGAATATGCCAACACAATCAAATGAAAAGCAACAACAAACAAACAAATCAGATACCTATATAATTAAGTCTGGACACCAATGGTAACATACCTCCTATCAGATATGGTCCTCACAGAATCAAACTGCAACAAAATCATAAGTATTTTAAATCATATCTACAAACATAAACTTAGCCTGGCAAAAACAGTACCCAACACAATCTTATACAATCCACTGGAATATGGGTTCTTCCACCTCTGGGACAGATAACTACTACTCCATGCCAACAACTGATACAAAAGAATAAACAGACAAGATATTATAGGAAAAATCATCAGTATGCATCTACATGAAGTGCAAAATAGATGGTGGTCAACCAAATCCATAACAAGCATACAATTTATAGACCTATTCCTACCTCAAGGACATGACTTCACACATGACTTCCTTTTTCTTCTCAGACAACATGGATACACAGGAATAGCACAAAACCTTCAAATTTTTAAAGAAACTGATATAACTATTGAAGAAATAACAGAACCAAGGTGGTATAATAAATATAGAAAACAGCTCGCAACAAACCATATTCTCTTTCTGAATTAAATTATCAACTATACAGGATTAAGACTAGCAGCATGGGTAGAAATAATAATGGCTAACTAGAAACCAAACAGAAAAATACCCAATAGGTTCAAAGAAATCCAACAAAATCAAAAAATCCTAATCTTAATTGAAACCAGATGAACATACACATAAACTATAAAAATCAATCACAGGTTAGCAATAGAAACATCAAATCAAGAAATCAAATAGACTGCATCACAAGAAATCAACACAAGCATCATTGGTAGAAAGTATGCCATCCAACAGAACACAATCAAACTACAACATTACATTAGAGCCAATAACAACTGCTCTCCCTTAAAAGAATGTAATGGGTGTCCTTTGAACATTACAGGAAAACAAGGAGAATATATTTTCTACAAAGAAAAAAATAGTTTAATCAGCATCACAGTTCACAAAAGTAAAACCAACTCAAGAAACTCACTCTCCAAAAAACTTTGTCAAAGAAGTAAAATATCACCTGACAGCCTCAACAATATTCTTAAAGACAAATTCTCATATCTAAACCTCCCTCCACCATCAACCATCTTTAATAATCAAATAACAGCCAACAAAACTATTATCAAAAGATATCTCAAGACAACAGAATGAACAATTGAGGAACTAGTAACAATATGTCACAAAATAGGAAAACTCCATAAAATCTCAGTCTTCACAGATAGATCTTTAGACTTAAACCAAAAAATGGAATTCGGTTGGCACATTACCCAAAGACCAAACATCTGTATCCAAGAAAAAATAAACAAGTTTCCATCCTCTACAAGAGCCGAACTTGCTGCAATACTTACTTTCTTTATAACAGCACCTGCCAATTGCACAATCACTATTTGCAGTAATAGTCAAGCAGCTCTAGGAGCAATAAACAAGGCACAAATGAATCCAGCCAACTTGAGAACACTTAAAAATAACAACCTAATCAACACTATAACTCACATTATAGACAATCAAAAACTCTCTATTATTTGGAAAAAAATCAAAGCCCACAGTAATGACAAATCCAACGATAGAGCAGATTTCCTAGCAAAAGAGACAACTCTATCAGGAAAGGCAGTTGAAATCGAATGCATATCAATTAGAAATAATACTGTAAATTGGACACAAGAATAGAATGGACATACTCTAGACAACACAATCACAACCTCCATCAAAAATTTAATCAGTACAAAACATATTCTCAATTGGAGAAACCTTGATCACAACTCATAACAACTGACAGTACCTCCAAATTAAACAATATAGCATGGGAGGCCTCACTCATCAACAGACCACCCTCAAAACTCACAACAAGATCTACCAATCGAGAGGACCATAATAGTAGATCCTTCAGATACAGACTTTGGAATCTAGAATTACCCACCAAGGACAAACTATATAGAAGTGCAGCAAATACTTATATGGATAACCAATGCCTCAACTGTCAACAAATAGAAATCAACACATACTGCATGATATGCAAGGGAAACGAAGCAGATATCTACAAAGAATTACAGCAAATAATCAATAAAGAAGTCAGTAGTAGATCAAACACATCCACAAAACACAACCTCAACAAAGACCTCAACAAACAGGCAAAACTCTGGACAAATGAAGTCAAGAATTATATAGCAAGAGGAGCCCTTACAATAGACTTAATAAAAACTATAAAAAAATACACACTGGCAGAACACCATAAAGAAACTATCAAAAGCATCATCAATAGATTCCTCAAGGTACAACAAAAAAAATGGAACCAAAGGTGTGACAACTTTATACAATGGGAAAAAGAGTACAATATCACTGCAAAAGACAAAAGACAATAGCAACCCATAATCACAAAAAAGAATATATACAAATCTTGCATTCTAAGTATCAATGTACTTATGGCACATGCTAGCTATCACTGGATCAACTGAAATACAATCTATTCATTTTCAATAAAATTTTTATGAAATAGGTAAAGCCTTGGCAAATTAGTCAAATATATATCAGTACTTGACAATAAGTCATATGGTAGAAAGATTTTCCTTAGTGAGTTTACTTAGGTAAATAGAGTGATAAATTTGTATATATTCGTCATAAAATATCTAATAAACAAGGTGTAAGCCACCCATTTAAAAAAAAAATTACTTAATACTATTTTAAATATTAATTTATAAATATAATAAAAAATTAAATTTAATAAAAATTATTATTATTATTATTATTATTATTATTATTATTATTTTAAGTGGCAAACTTCACATAGATACACAATTTTATTGATATATAGTAATATCTAATCAGTATATCAAATATCTTCTACTATATTTGTATATGTAGAGTTAATACTGCCTATAACTAAATATAGTTACTAAGTTACTACTTTGACCTGATATATATTCATTTAAATATTATCAAGAATGTGACCACACATTGGGTGGGATCGTACGCAGGAATAGAAGTCCTATTACTAGTTTAAACTACCACCTACTGGATCTTTCTAAGTTATTGGGAGCATGTATCTTTCAGGATTGATTAGAACATCTGAATAACCCATTCAATACTTTTCACTTGAAACCTTGGAGAAGATACTGTACTTATTCTCACTACTTATGGCTTCCAATCATCCTTGTGAGAAGTCACTTCTTTTAAGCAAGTGCCAGATTGGAATAGCCTCAAGCTAGGACATTCTTTGTACTATGGAGTCTGCCATACCAGTGGGAGTTATGGGCTTTTATGAGAGTTGGACCAGAAGCCTTTCCTCATGCAATCTTTCCTGTTTTAACCTGATTTCAGCCTGTAATTATCAGAAAGACCTGAGGTCCCATTTTTATACAGCCTAACTGGATTTGGATGGAATCTAGATGATTGAGTATGACATTTATAGGATAATCAGTAAACCTGATTAGAAGGATAATTTATGATTTTGATCCTTAAATGGTATTGAACTATAGACTTTATGATTGCAATCTAGGAGCATTACCACTGTACTATAGAACTATAGGTTATTTAATAAAAATTATTAAATAATTTAAATTTAATTTAATTTATCTAAAAATTAATTTTAATTTAAAAAATATATAAAAATTTATTATAAATAGATAAAAATACTAAAATTATTTTATTTTTATTTATTAATATTTTAATTAATTATAATTATTTTTTTTTAAATTAATTTATATAATTTTTTTTAACTATTGATTTAACTTTACTTTATTTGAATTTAGTAAAAATTACATGTATGATACATATAACTACTTTTAGTTATCAAATAAAACCTAATAAGGGAATTACTTATCTCATAATTTGTTGCTACTTTTTGAAGAGATACTAACCTGTCAAGACTAAGTTAGCATTATATAAAATTTCTAGTAATTAATGTACAGTATAGTTATAATATCTTTTATGAATTTATATATATATTTATTAACAATATCTATATATTGCCCTTTGATTTTTTTTCTTTTCTTCAAACCAAGAAATCTTGTTTATCTTGTTATATTTTTTCAATTTTTTAACTTTTTTGCTTATACCTTATTGTTATTTTCATAGTAAGAATTGTTTTTATCTATTATTTTATATCTATTGAAGAAATTTTATTAGCTTTGAGTTAATTTTTATTAAATATTTATTGCATGTACCTTTCTGTGAAATCAGTTCTTTTAATTTATAGATAGTTTCTTTTAATATGCCTCCTGATTATGTATTCAAGAAATCTTGTATAGTGTAGAAAGATGTGTATTTTTATATTATTAATTAATTTATTTATTCTTTTTATTGTATTAAACTTTTGAGTTATTTTATAATTGTTTCAATGATAAAGTTTCTAGTTTTTTTCTTTTGTGTTTGATAAATAAATAGGTAAATATTTGATTATCTTTGATTGCATTCGATATACTTATTGTTAGAGTATAAATTAAAGAGCCTGTGATATATTTTTGCTTTTGTAGAAAGTTTTTTATTCCATAAGAACAGTTTAAATATTTTTTATTGTTAATTAAATCAGCATGTATTGTAGTTGTTTACTTTAATGGATTGAAAAACTTCTATTGTAAAGAACCAGTTGATTTTATTAATTATGCTATTCTTAAAGTTGTTTCTATATAATTAAGAAGTCTTTACTTTATAAAATAGATTGCTTAAAAAATATATTTTATTATTTCCTTAATAAATATATTAATGTTTGTATTGTTTCACTTTAGTATAAATATTAAATAAATGTTTGAAATTGATTCAGGTGTGATTATTTTAATATTAGGTTTCATACTAGTTTTTATACTGATACAAGTTAGATTATCTACTAGTAATACTGATATATATTCTGAATTTATTTAGTTTTAATTTAATTTGCTTTTGTCTATATATATTTATTATTTAAAAAAACAGATTTATGTTCTTTTGTTTTTTAAAATTATAGTTGGTATTGATTTGATCACTTGGGTTATATTTTCAATAGTTGCTTTACTTTCTATATAAATGTTTACAATACTAAAGTGTGATAGAATACTGAAAACTATCAAGATTACTATTATTTTAGCTCTAGTTGAGGATGGATATTTTTATGCCTATCTTTGAAATTTGAACTTCTGTTCATTGCTTATAATTATTTTTAAACTAATACTTATATATTATTTATTATTGTAGTATTTTATTAAACTATATATATATATTTTAAAGATTGTATTTTCTTTAACTTGTTTGATAAATTATATAATTTCTTGAGACCTATGGGTCAATAGTGCAATAGTAGTGCTCTCAGATCACCAAATATTGTTTTTAAATTCAATATCACTATAAGATAGTATTACATAAGCCTAAGCGATATAGAAAAATTCCATCTGTCTTATAATAATAATTACTGTTACCTGTGATCAAGATCCTGTTTGATTATAGAATAATCAAAGATCACAAGATATGTTAGCTGGTTTTAGCATTGAAGTCACTTTGTCACAAGATAGGTTCTACTAAGCTCCTGCAAATAGGCTGAAGACTTGCTTGTTATAAAAATTCCAGGTCTAATAATGTCTAGTCATATTAGTTAAAAGAGGATCTTTATCAAATTTGATATCTGTTTAAAACTCTACATGGTCATCCCATAGGTAAACTATAATAGATCATATAAAAAGAGTGCCTAAATAGGATGAGACAACATCTAAGACTTCATATAAATATTTCATAGGCATGCTGTAATAAGTAGTATAAAAAGAATATTTAGTAGAATGAGATATAAAAGGATTTTAAGTCTAAATTAATTCATTATAAGCAATTAATATAGGGTCTAAATATAGTAAAAAGGTAGTAAGGCTTCTTCTAGTAATATGTTACATGGATCATAATTGAAATATACTTGAAAAATAGGTTTACTGTAAGTATTAGCTGCTACAAAATTGATAGATGGGATTGAAGTTATAGTATTAAGTAATATAGCTTTTATATAATCTATTATTTCAATTGTACCCCATTGATTTACTACTAATAATCTCAATAAACTAGGTCTTTATTTACCTGAAAAAAAGAAAAAAATGAGTTCTTTGAGTATTTTCTTTTTGTTTTAAAGATTTATTCTAGAATATAATTTATTTTTTTTCTAAATAGAAAAGCAACTTTTATATTACTTATTTATATACTGTATATATTGCTTGTGGATACATACTGTACTATTCAAGGCTACTTTTGCTAAATTGAAAAAGACTCTGTATCTAAAAGTAATATTAATTGTACTATTGATAATGAGGTATATGGAAACTTTGCTGCAATAAATTAGAATATTGATTAATTTTTAACTGTATATAATAGAGATATACTGTATAAATAACTTTTTATTTTTGTTCTTCTTGATATTTTAAACTATATATTTTATTAAAAGAAATTGATTATTAGCCTTGTTATAGTATTTATATATGATTGAATAGTCATCAATATTTCTTTATTTTTTACTTATAATACTTAATTATTTTTTTCTGTACTAATTCAATACTAATGAGTTGTGTTGTGTTTTAAAGTCCTATAATATTATAAAGAGAAGTTGATTAATTGATTTACTTTATTTTATTTTTTTTAAATGAATCCATGCCTAATCTTTATTGATTTTCAAATTACATTTATATATTTTGCACAAAATACATATACAGGAATATATATATATATATATATATATTTAATCCATAATTATGCCACAATGGCATGTCTTTATTGAGATATTAAGAAATACTCAAATATTTTATAGACTTTCACAAAGTGACTAACTCATCATTATATATTATTAGTTAAAGGACTACACTACTTAAAAAATATATGGAATCTACTAAGCTAGTTTGGATTAAACAAAACTAAGTCTAAACTAGATACTCTAAGTCAGATTTAGGGAACAATATTTC
>CAJVPT010006507.1:0-10964 GCA_910592055.1 Acaulospora colombiana
AAGGTTTAATAAAGCACACCTAACTAACCTGACAGAGGGTTAATTTAAAAAAAAAAAAAAAAAAAAAAAAAAAAAAAGAAGATACAGAAAAGATCTTAGAAATAATAAGGATTTTTTACAAAACAAATGATTTTCAAATCAATAGCAAACAAGTCAGTGTTAGTTATTATCAATAATTCTAACTACTATCTAGAAAAAGTTTATGTAGGAATCAACAAAGAAGTGGTTAGAGAGTTAAATAGAAAAAAACAAGCAAGATTTCTGGAAATATGGACAGACAATCAGAAAATTGCAATTGAACTCAAAGAAAGGGTCTTAAAAAAAATCAATACTATTATAAAAGTTCTCAAAAACAAGAAAATGACCAATAAGCAAGTCCTTTATATATTAAATAGAGTATTGATGCCAAAAATAGAGTTTAGAATGCAGCATAGCATATTGTTCTGAAAAATATACAATAGCTTGATAGTAGCATATCACAAGCTCTTCATGAACAAAGCAGCCTTATGTAGATCCATCTCCAATAGTATAATTCATCATCTGAAGATACACAATTTTAAAAGTATATAAATGTGCTCCCCAAAAAAACCCAAATAACAAACTCTGTAATAGAATAAATAATCAGGGTCCAGTAGGACTTACTAGAATTATCAGGTTGAAATACACACAGATTAAGCACTGAATGCCTCACAATTTTCTTTCATATTAATTCCTAGGTCACCTCGATGATAAAAGAAATTTCATATTACAAGTTCTAAAGTTGACTAAGGACTTGGGACTAACTTTTCAGAGCTGAAAGTGGAATAATATTTTCAAATGGATCAAAGGCAATAGTTTAATTCAAGAATATCTAATAGTAGAAGAATATAAAAAAGCAATACCATCTTTGCAAAATAATAGGTTAATATATATAGACCAGCTAATAAACCAAAATTTCACAAAATTCAGAAAGTGAAGTATTATTCAAATTATTCAGCACACTAGCAAAGACTCTATTCTAGAATGATATATCCTACAAAGAACCACAACTAAAGAAAGTATAGAAGACCTCACAACACTTTGGAAAAAGAGATAGGAAAAAAAGTAACTACCAAAATGCACTAAACCTAAATCTGGCAGAGATAAAAGAAAGAAAACCTGAATAGTTGCCCAGAATGAGAATCAACAAATAGTATATAAAAACTGATTCAAAAAAATAAACAAGATACTGCAATAATTTATCATTTCAACCATCAGAAAACAAAAGATGGTCAAGAAATAGTTCTTACCAAATGCACAGAATACTCACTAAACAATAGAAATAGAAATAAATATAGTATAGAAATAGAATCAGATTTGGTCTATACTATACTATTCTTAAACCATCAAAAAATACTAGAAAAGTGCAATCACTAAAATTTCCTTGTTCCCTATTGAAACTAGATAGTATAATAATCCAGAGTATAGTTCCAGAAATCCAAGATCCGATAAATGACCAAATTGAAAAAATGGAACAAGTATTAATAGAAGATGGAAAACAAGAAATACTCAAGACAATGTTAAGCAAGAAGTATATAAATATCATCTACTTAAAATTCTCTAGTGCAATTAAAGATCATAGGAAAAGCTGACTTTTTACTTCAATGGATCCTTAATCGATCATGGGAAAGAAAATGCAAAAATGGATACAGCATAGATATAAACAGAAAAAGCTAGAAAAGAAAATAAATTTCAGACAGGAGTCAAAAACTGGTTCTCGTTCACAAGAATAGAACTGGTAACACTATACAATAGCTTTAGTAGCTCTGATAGACAGTGCAGTCAAGATTTTCACTGATAATCAAGTCTGTATCTCTAAATAGAAAAAGTTAGAGAAAGAAGATAAGAAGATGATATACAAAAGATGGTTAAAAGAAAAGAATTTATCATTATGGATGAGAATACTAGATCCTGAAAAGAAAAAGCATATCCAACTAATATTGACCAAGGTTAAAGTCCACTCTAATAATCTATAGAATAAAGAAGCAGACCAACTGATCAAAGAGACATTAAAGCTATTAACAATAAAATAAAAAAGTCTCAAATCAAGCAAGATATTCATAGAAACTATGTAATAAAAAGAAGTAATAGATAGTCCAATATGACAGTTCATCAAATAAATCAATAAAAGATTAATGACTCTATCATGAATATAGCAACACAGAACAGAGATAAAATAGTATTACCAAATTTACAAGCTTCAAACCTATTCATGAGATCTGACATGGGATAGGTTAAAAGATAGAAATATATAGAATACCTTCTTCAAAAGCTCATAGAGAAGAAGCTTTTTGGTTAAATTGATCAATGATGAATTACCTATCTTAAGCAAGCTAGTAATAAGAAGACAAGACCTATACAAGTAAGCAAAATATATAGTATGCAATCAGTATTAAGAGATAATAAAATATTTATTAGAATGTTCTGATTATAAGATTGAGATTCTAGCAGCATGACAAAAAGGATCTGAAACTTTTCTTAAAGAATTTGACAAGTTATATCAAGAATATAAGAGGAAAGTGGATGAAAAAATAATATAACTAGTAGTCGATAATAGAAGAGAAGGTGAATTAGATAAATAGGTCTTCAGACTAATAGAATCAGTCTCGTAAACTGGTTCGAACACTTTTAACTTTTGCATAGAATTAGTAGAAGGTAATGCAATCAAAGAAGCTGCTAACTTAAATTGTCATGAAAGGAAGCTAGAAACAATGGTAAAAAAATGAATTCTGAAAGTACAAAAGAAGGTTTATAACCAGATCTAGAAACAAGTCTGAAATATAAGATATAAAAAGATCATTGAATGAGAACAAGACCAAAGAATTATTAGAAAAGCAAAATATAAAAAGGTCCAGGAAGTAAGAAGACAAGACCTATAAGATAATCCCAGTTACAAAAGTACAAGGTAAAGAGAAAAAGAGAAAGAGAGTGAAAACAAAAACCTTGTAAAAATTATAAGAAATGAGATTAAATATAGGATGAAATGGTTGGGTTTTGATCCTTGTTAAAACCTTATACAGTGATTTGCAGCAATAACCTGTAGGTGATAATGTTAGAAGTTGGAAGGATTTTTACCTGAACTACTAACAGAATGATAAATCACTCCCAAAGTTGTACTTAGAGTTCTAGATAAATATAATATTTTGATAAGTGAGTTAGTTAAAGATTTAGCTTTAGCGACACATATATAATGTATAGCTTACAATTGTTTAATAAAGCATACATAACTAGCCTAACAAAGGGTCTAAAAAAATTGTCAATAAATTTATACTATATAATTTGATATAAATAAATTATCAATCAATTTCTATTATATAATTCATATCCTTTTTATTATATATTTCATTAAAAATTTTTTCAAAAAATTATTAGACATTTGTCAAAATTTTAATTTTATAAAATTTGTACATTTATCAAATGTTTAATTATATATTATATTTATGATTTAAAGATATTGCAACTAAATATTTACAAGAATTTTGTTAATTTAAGGTTTTATATCTAAATAGAATAAATTAGTCAAAAATATTATAAATATAGATTATACATTTACATTTAATTAAGTAAAATTCAATACTTTACAATTCAAAATTTATGTTATTTTCATATCTAAAATAAAATCTATTTTTTGCCAAATTAATCAGTATGTATCACTAAATAAAAATCAATTAATATTCAATAATATTATTCAGAAAGTTTATTGAAGGTATAAAGAGAAATTGAATTTGTTTCAGATATAAATTGACACTTCTATTATAATTTATAATCAAGCTAATATAATAAGCTCTTAATATTTTGTAAGAACATAACAAAATCAAATATTTCATCTCCAATTCAACATCTACTATATTGGTCTACTCTATTTTAAATAATTATTGAATTTTTATTATTTTTCATAAATGGTCTTTGAAAGTTTATAGTTTATAAGATATTTTATAATATTTGACTAATAGATTTAATATTTAGTATATACTTCTAAATTTGATTTTTTCAGATGCAACAGTTTATCTAGAAAATAATTGAATCTATTGATAATTATTTCGTAAATATTATATACTGTATGTTGTTTAAAAATTGATATAAGTTATTAGCAAAAAACTGAACTAGTTCAAAAAATAAACTGATATTTGATTTATTATTTAAAATTTCAAGTTCCTGATTATTAGGATAGGACATAATTAGATTAATAATTTTTAATCATTCATCAATCTTTTGTATTAATTCAGATTCAATATTTTGGTAACTATTAGATAATGAATATAAATTAAAAATTTATTGAAATTCTATTTCTGAATATTAAATCTTTTAAAAACTTACTTAATATACTATTCATTCTTTCAAATGAAAAATATCAAAATATATACAATGGCCTATAATCATATGTACATTTATATAAAATATAATAAAAAATGAAAATTCATAATAATTTTTTCTTCTCTATATTTTTGTTTTATTAGTTTAATTATTATGATTAATTTTTTATAAGCCTTATTTAATAAATTTTATATTAAAATTCAGTATACTAAGATTTGTCAAATCTTGATAAAATTTATTAAAATTTGATGATTTATATTTGGAAGATGTTTTTAAAAAACGATAGTTATATACATTATAAAAAAATTTTTCTACCAATTGATAGTAAAGTTCAAAAATCCTGCACCACTATTTACTGTTCTCTGAATTTAGCCAATATCTGATAGTACTTGAAATATTTTCATCCTTGATTATATTTTATCTAATGTATTATTCATTAGTATTTCTTCTTTAATTCATATTTATTTAATAAACTATTTATTAATATTTAAGAAAAGACGATATATAGAATTGATAACTAAATACTAAATTGAATCAAAATAAGATAGGTGAAAAAATTCAGACTATTTGACATGATTTTTACTGATAAAATGTTTTATGCTATATTTGAATTACTATATAGTGATTCTATTCAATAGAATTTTATTTATGGGTTATCAAATCTATTGATATAAACTATTTATTTATATTCTTAATGTTATCAAAATTGTATTGTTTATTTTCATAATTGGTATTTTTTTGCAATGATGACATGACACTATTGCTGAAATACTATATATCTACTGTATACACTTTTTATATTGTAGGAATATTATATAAAATTAAAATTAAGGTTAGCTAAATTATTTTTTTTTCTTTATTTTTAGTAATTGAATTGAGCTTTATTCCTTTCTATAGTTATATTAATTTATTGACAATTAAAGAAAAGTAATGATTTATTTAATATAAACTTGCTTTACTAAAACCTGATAATATGCCAAAAATTAACATATTTTTATACTTAAATCATATTTTGCATAACAAATTTGTGATAGCTACATACTGTATATACTGTAACTCCAGTACTATATATTTTATTATCAAATAATTAAAACTAGTCAATATTTAGTATCAATTCTAAATGCAAATTAGTCATATTTTTGCTAAAAATAATTCTAAATTTTTATATTTAAAAGTTTTTCAAATATCACCATTATAGATATTCTATAAAAGTTTATTAATGCTTAATTGATTTATTCAATACCAAAGATTAAATTCAAAATTCAGATTTTAATATATTTGCAACAATTAATACTGAATAATAGGATATAAAAAAACTAAATTAGACTAATTAATTATATTTCTATTTAATAATTCTAATTGTGTAAACTATGAAGAATTGCAAGTTTTTTTTTATTTTATTACTAAATTAGAAAATTTAATATGAATATACTTTATAATCAATAGCTAATTGATTTTTTGAAAACCAAGAACATCATTCTATCTGTATAATTTGTGATATCTTTAATATACCACAGAACTAACAAACTGATCTGATAATTCAAGTATATTGTTAATAATATACAAAGATCACAAAAAAGCTTAAATACTTTATCAATTTCATAAATTTTAACAATACATCTATTGTACTATTTAATAAATTAAATTGAATTATATAATCATAATATATAATAAAATCCATATAAAATGATTATTTGAAAATTTGCTAGAATTTGATAAAAATTTGTATTTTGAAACTAAATAATCTTGTAATATATTATTTTTTTTTTATTATCATCAACTTCAAATTTACAATTTTCAGAATTTGCATTATTCAATTTCAGATTTTGTCAATTATTACTTAATAATATAATTTGATTTGATGAAATATTTCTTATTTTGTGTCAAAATGTGAATTCTTTATTTGTCAAATGTTTGCTTATTATTTTTTGATATTTATAGAAAAATTCTATTTATAGATCAACAAGTAATCCATTGCATTTATTACAGTCACAAGTAATTTTGTTTTTTGAGGATTTTTTTTAAACTTTTGTTAAGTAAAGCTAAAATTGAATACTTTTTTGATATTTTTAGAAATTAATAAATAGTAACATAAAGTGGCAAAATTGTAATTAATATATTAAATAGCTTTGAATTGTAATATAATACAAGCATAATATAATGAATAATATATAGTATAATATAATATATAACTTTGAATTGTAATATAATATAATGAATAATACGCAGTAGTAACCTGTGGGCAATAATGTTAGAAATTGGAAGGGTTTTCACCTGAACTACTAGTGGAGTGATAAATCACTCCTGAAGTTGCACTTAGAGTCTTAGATAAATATAAGACTTTGACAAGTGAGTTAGTTAGAAAATTAGCTTTAGCATCACATGTATAATGTACAGCTTACAATTGTTTAATAAAGCACACATAACTAGTCTGACAGAGGGTTATAATTAAAAAAAAAAGAAATATTGAAAACTTTTATAAATTATATTTCAAGGTAAAGTCATTTATTACAAGAAAAGCCATAGGAAGGATGTATCAATAAATTTAAAAAATTTTTTAAAAAAAGATTTGGAATAATCATTGTAAAGTAATAATTGAGTAAAAAAAAACTTTATATATTAATAAGAAATCTAAATAATATTGAATTTTGAAAAAAAAGTATAATAATACAAAAAATTCAGAAAAAAAAAAAATTCTCTATTAAAAAAGATTTCATCAAAAGAACAACTCAAAAATATAAATAATGAGAAAATTATTAAAAGATAGATAGTAAAAGAAGAAAAATAATTAAATATTTGATCTGCTGTTTAGAATTTTATATAATTTATAGTGATGACCTATAAGTAATAAACTTGATAGCTAAAGAATAATTCAAGTTATCGAGAGAGCAAAATATCATTTCCTAAGTTGTATATAGAGAAGTTAAACTTCTAAAATAGGTAAGCTATCATATAAAAGTCTTTTAAATTGTATAAAAAATTTTTTAAATATATGATAAAAATAAGTTGTGTCAACCTGATGGTAAATCAAAAAAAAAAAATTAATAGTAAAAAATTATAATTTTTTTTTAGTTTTATTATTAAATTAGAAAATTTAATATAAATATATTTTATAACTAATAGTTAATTATTTTTAAAAAAAACTGATATATTATTTTATCTATATAATTTATAATATTTTTGATATATTACAAAACTAATAAACTAATCTAATAATTCAAATAAATTATAGATAATATATAAAGATCTATAAAAGAATTTATTTATGTTAAGTAAACTAGTAATAAAAATATTAAAAATTTTTTAACATGTAGTCAGATTAATAAAAATATTAGATCTATAGTATATAATATATAAATAATAATAATAAATTATTAAATATTTATAAGAATATTTAGCTTATAAGAATAAATTACAAGAAATATCAAAAGTAGTACTCAAAGAATTTAACAAGTTATTGTATATTATCAAAAAAAAAAAAAAATTAAAAAAAATAATAATTGACAATAGATAATAGAATGAAGAAAAAAAAATAAACAAATAAATATTTGAATTAGTAAAACGAGTTTTAAATACTAGTATAAATATATTAAGTTTTTAATATAAAAAAATAATTAAAACTAAGACAAAAAATTGGATATTAAAGATACAAAAAAAAATTTGTAACATAATCTATAAACATATTTGAAATACAAAATATAAAAGGATTTTAAAATAGAAACAAGAATAAAAAATCAATGGAAATAAGAAGTTCAAGAGACTATAAAGATTAATAAAATAGAAAATTTGTAATTAAGATAAGAAGAAATAAAAAGAAGAAAAAAAAAGAATAGAAAACAATGACTTTATAAAGATTTTGACAAATGAAATAAGATATAATATGAAATGATTGAGTTTGAATCTCTATTAAAACTTCAATAAATGATTTGTAGTAATAACCTATAGGAAGGGTTTTTATCTGAATTATTGATATAATGATAAATAACTTTCAAAGTTGCACTTAGAGTTTATAAAAATAGAAATCTAAAACTAGGGATGAGTGAGTTAATTAGAGATATAGCTTTAATGACACATATTTAATATACATCATATAAATGTTTGATAAAACACAAATAGCTAACCTGACAGAGGGTTATAAAAAAATAAAATAAAATTGGATGACGTTTATTTTTTGAACAAAGTTAATATCAATTATTCTTTGGATAAAATTAGGTAAAATAAAAAATGAAATAAATACTGTATAACATGCGATACATAATAAAAAATATTATTTTTTCTCCAAACGCACATTCGCCCGAAATGCATACCTGCACGGGGAATGCATTTAGGGGAGATTCTTCATAGTTATTAAATAAAAATTAAAACCATTTTTCCCCGTACTTATATTCGTACAAATTATCTTTGTGAGACAGACTGACGGTATAAATAAATTGCTTTGAACAAGCAGAAAATTTAGTAATGGAGAATACACTTTATAAAAAACAAGACGAGGAAACTAAAGCGTTAACGGAATCAGTGATTTCCGAATCTAACTCCCGTTATATCGATGGAAGAAACCAAAATACCAACGATCCAAAATATATTTTTCGGAACAATAATGAGGAATTAGACCGATTGCATTCACAACATTCCTTAGTAAAACATATTTTTCATAACAATTTTTCTGCTCCTATTGAAAATATTCTAAAGAGTACAGGTTCGAAGGTTCTTGATGTTGGGTACGATAAATTATTGCATAATAAAGTTTTCTAAAAGAAATACCGAAATATTAAAAAGAAGTAATTAACAGATATTTTAATTAAGTTGCGGTGCAGGTTCTTGGATGTTTGAGATGGCGACGGACTATCCCAATGCAGAATTCACCGGAGTAGATATATCACCCACTCAACCTACTCTTATTAAACTTGCAAATACCAAATATGTTAATGCAAACGTTTTAAATGGGTTGCCATTTGAGGACAACACTTTTGATTACGTGTTTCAGCGTTTTCTGTCCGCAGCAATTCCAATTGAAAAATGGCCAGATCTTGTTAGAGAATTAACCAGAGTTCTAAAACCTGGTGGTTACTTGGAGGTACTCTGACTATACTTTATGATTCATGTTAATAATTCTAGCTTATTTTCTATATTCTTTTCTCTTTAAGTTAACAGAATTCGGTTCGACCTTCAATGCTGGCCCCATTTACACTAAATTTTCAGATGCATGTAAGTTATCTAATCTATAAATATTAGAAAATGATATACCGTATGCATAATATTAACAATATGCATATTTATAGTTTGCGAATTTCTTGCAAAAAAAAATCTTGACTTGAAAAGAGTTTACGAATTGCCATCGCTAATGGAGAAGAATGGTCAACTAGAAGACATCGTTGAAGAAAAAAACATCTGGCCCTACGGTGCTAAATATGGAGAACTATCTCAAGTGGTAATGAACACATTTTTGCATAAATTAGTAATAACAATTTCGCTTATTTTCTAATTTCTTAATATTTTTAGTCTGCTAATAATATGAAGGTAGTATTTAACAGGTTGAAAACCCAAGTGTTGCCAATTTTAGAAGTAACATCTGAAGAGTACGATAAAATGTTAGATATGTCGAATAAAGAGTTAGAGGAATATGACACTTATCAAGATTTAAATCGTATTTATGCACGTAAAAAAGGAAATCTTTAATTCGTATACATGTACAGTATATATACAGTACGTACATGTGATTGAAATTCTTTTTTGTATGTAGTTATTTTTTTACTTTAGCTTTATGATTGTGATCAATATCTTCTATAAGTTATGAAATATAGCGGATCAAACCATAACCATAACTGGTACACCTTCTGAAAGAATTTGAACCATCGCGTGTGATAATTATATACAAAGTGTTACAGGAGCAAATTTCGTTCTAAGGTTTGTGCACCGAGTAAGTGTACTCTATTTTGAAATAGACGATAAGCAAATTAACTTAGATTCACGAGGACATGATTTTTAATAAGTGATTGTATTTATTGTAAATGCATCTTTTACAAAGTTGAATTATTTGTTATTAGTCTTGTGATTGGATCAACTATTTAAAAATTTAAATAATGCTGTTATTGTTGACATTTCACTAATAATTGAAGAATTAAACCATTTAAAAATATAAAAAAGTTCAATAAGCTAGTTCAAATTAAACAAAACAAAATTAAAACTAGATATCTCAAATTAAATTTAAAAAATGACATTTTACTTTTCTCTAAATATTATATTTAGGACTGAAATCATTGTCAATATTTGTTGATATTGAATACTTTAGATTAAACTATATACTGTACGTATAAGAAAAAAAAATTTTTTTTAAAAATATTAAGATATACAAAAATACTAAACTAAAAATAAAATAAAAATAAAAAAACCTATTCTAAGTTCTTTTAAAAAATTTTTTTGTTATATTTTTTAATCTCTTTTAAAAAATATATTTTTTTTAACTATTTAAAGATTTAATTATCTTTTATTTTGAAAAACTTTTTTATAATTATTATTATTTTTTTTTTTAACTCGCAATCATGCCACAATGGCATGTCTTTATTGAAAAATTGAAATGAATTTACAATATTTTACAGACTTTCATAAAGTGACTAACTCGTCTTTATACAAAA
>CAJVPT010006508.1:0-10963 GCA_910592055.1 Acaulospora colombiana
GAGTTGCAGAATTTATTTATCAAGTCATTATTTGTAGACATGGGTGTCCAAAACAGATACTCTCAGATAGAGGAACATATTTTCGTAATAAAATTGTAGACTCTTTATTACAAAAGTTTGAAATACAACATTTGTTATCTACTTCTTATTATCCACAGACAAATGGATTGGTAGAACGATTCAATAGAACATTGTGTGAATCACTAGCTAAAATAACAGAAGGACGAGAAGATTGGGACAAATATATTTCACCTATGCTTTTTGCCTATAGAACTACCAAACAATCCTCCACAAAGATGACCCCTTTTTATTTGGTTTGTGGCCGAAATCCTTAAGTACCACCTGTGGAAATGGATGAAATAATTAATGAGAATATTTTATCACGATTATTCACTTTAATTGAAGAGTTACCACAAGAAAGAGAAGTCACCAGGAAAAATATTCTCAAGAGTCAAAGAAAGCAGAAGGAATATCACGACCAAAAGAAGACCTTGGCCCAGAAATATAAAATAAGTGACAAGATGTTAATGTATGATGCTGCTCGGGACAAGCACTTCATAGGAAAACTGAGACCGAAATGGAAAGGACCTTTTTATATCCATAATGTTTTGAAGAATGGAGCCTATCAATTACGAACTTTGGATGGAAAAGTACTAGCCACTCCGATTAATACCTATCTCTTGAAAAGATATTATGATCGAGATGATTGGGAACCCCAAATTGTTCTTCAGGACTATCAGGTGCCAGAATCATCATTTAGCCCCTAGGAACTTCTTTGGTGATCGAAAATGCCCTAAGAAATAAAAATACTCAGAAAAACAAATAGAAAAAAAAATGTAGTAGGATAGTACAGCCCAGAGAGCAACTACATCACTATCCTGGCTGGCCCAGAGAGCATCACAACTGCTACTACATGATCTTAGTAATCAAACACATATAAAGAAACAGACTTAGTAGGGCATATGAGAAAAAGACCTGTCCAATGGAAGAGGAGCTTTCATGTCCTGTAACTGAAGCAGTTGCTCCAGTGAATGAATCTGCCGGCAAAGATTATTGTTCTCCCTCTCAAGTTCTATATGTGTGAAGTGGTAGCGGCGACCAGTCATGTCTTGAAAGTCTGCTGAAAGGCTTTCATACTTGTCACGCAAAACAGAGTTGGTTTCTTGGAGCCTACCAAACCAGCGATACAAGCTTTCTACCTCCTCTTTGAGAGAAAGGTTTTCCTAAAACAAGTCATGATTATCAATGGGTTGGGAGCTTCTGGTTTCCCTGGAGGAAGAAGAAGAGGCAGTAATATGTTTTTGCTTATGAACTCTTGGCATGATAAAAAAAACTGATGATTGGCAAGGAATATGATTCCAAAAATGCAAAACAAGACACTTAAATATATTACACAAATACTTAGAGATCAGAAACACAAAACAAGTTTTGACAAATATAAATAGACAAGGTTTTTTCTATTCCCCATCAAAAACATTTCAAGACTTCGAAAATGTGTAACAACTTCGAAAATGAGTACCATTGTTGATCAAATTATGGATGATCTACTAGAGACTACTCCTGAACATGTGGACCTTAATCTATCAAATCTAGATATCATACAGCCCCCTGAATTGCAAATCATGATTAGGTATAGGTTCCTCCAACGTGCTATAAGAAGTAGAAACCGCCAAATGACCTTGGCACATGCATATCTCTTGGGCGAATTATTGGATCAAGTAGTAAATCGCCACCAACATGGATATTTTTGTGATCAAATTACCCCATACTATAAGAAGGCTTGCATGAGAATGTACTATCTCTTTGAACATGTGGAATTACAACAAATCATGAGAACAAAGAAAAAAACCCTCAGGGGTATTGCCAAGTTGAAAACTTCTGATTTTCAGACCTTAATTAATTCATAACTCGTGGAATTCGCAGCTTAGTAGGGGAGAATTGTAAACCGTAAGAAATTTGTTCTATGAAGATCCTGAAGCCTTGTAACAATCTCAGTATCAATTATCCAGTTAATTTATTACCTGGGTCCCAGATCTTCGCGAATGTTCCTTGTATTATAGATTGGCATTGTTTATCCTGGACAAATCAGACAAATAGAACAAATATGACTCTAGAAACTTCCCCATTTTACCATATTGAACTATACTGTTATTTTCGATTGATACTTAAATTCTGTTTATTATAATATAGTTTAAGAGTCTAGCGAAACTAATAGATTCATTATAATTATCATTTCTTATTATTATTATCTTTTCTATTTCCATATTTTGTATAACTCATTTATGTATTTAAAGGTGAGAATTTTCCCTTCCAAGAATTCTCAGGATTTTATCAAACAATAAAATTATCTTGATCCCAAAAATATCAAATTGCCTCTTTCGCCTAACCATAAGTGATAAATCTCTTGTTAAATTGTCATCCAAACTAGAAACATTTGTATATCACGTTAGACTCTAACTTGGTACTTCCTTGTAATAGTTTTTTGTCTTTATCTGATTCCTAAGAGGTGAATTGGATAGGTTGACAACATATACATATCATTTGCTTGTAAAAATCTGATTTTTTTATAGTTAGCTTCATAAGTATTGATAGCTCATTATTGATCAATTTAGTGAGAAAGCTTTTGTTTTATGAGCTTTTAAATGAGGTATTCCATGTATGTCCTTTATTAAAATATTCCTATACAAGGTCCCACATATATTTGTGTTGGTCTTAAATTTGCTGGTCATATTTTCTTTCAATTCTATCTTGAGTTGTCTATTGGTAGACTATTACTTTTTATTAATTTTTTTAATAACTTGTCTTATAGGGGTATCTAGTATAATATTTTGCCATTTAGTTTCAATGATCATTTTGAGCAAGGCCAATTTTTTCTATTTTATCACTGGAAATCTTTATTGGTTCTTTGATCAGAGTATCACCTCTTTATTATACTGGATATTTGAGTGTGTTTTGACCTTGGTAAGCTTGAAATCCAGATTCTTTTTTCTTTTTGACATCTAGTATATATGCCTACAGGTAATAGTAGGTTCCTAAAGTATTTAGCATGTAAAATTTTGCAAATCACATGTTCCTTTTTGAGGGACAAAATTCCTAGCTCTTCATTTTAATAAGGACAAAGATTAAGAAATACTATAAATTAATAATTGGATAATGGAGAACAATCATAGATAGTTTTTTTATAATTATTACTATAAAAATTTTAATGTTTTTTAGTGAAGGACATTTGACTTTTGTCTCTGCCTTTCCCTTTAGGGATCTATTTTTATACACAGGAACTAGTTTTTGTTTTTTTAACCATCTTTTGTGAATCATTTTGAGATTCTCCTTTTCTATAGTTTTCCACTTCAAGATGTAGACTTGACTATCTGTAAAGATCTTGATCCTGTTATCTACTGAGATCACTAGTAGTATAGTAACTACTACTACTAGTTCTGCTCTAATGAATAAAGTCCAGTTCTCTACTCTATTTGAAACTAGCTTTCTCTTCCTGCTTTTCCCATCTGTATCCATGCTGTTCCCATTTACATATTTGTACTTCAGTGATTTATAAGAAACTCATCATAGTAGAATATTATTGATTCTTTTCTTTGCTTATTGTGGTTTATTATTTTGATCAAATAGAATTAATAGATACCTTTTCAACATGATCTTTGATGATATTTATTTTTTAATCTTCTGTTTTCATCTATATTACTCTTTCGTTTGTGTAGTTACTTGATTATTATATATTGTTCTATATATTATATCTTACAATGCTTCTTTAGAACTTGAAATTTCCAGTAATTGGGATCTTCTGATAGATGTTCTTGTATTGAGGTAGGGGATCGTATATATTTTCTCTATACTTGTTTCAATTATACATCAGTTTCCAACTTTATACCATCTGTGCAACCTTGACACTAGGCTAGCACTGATTCTTAATTTTTAATAGGGCTGATATATTTGAAGTGCTCTATCCTAGACTGTCTTGAAGTATTATCTAGAATTAATTTTTCTCAAATTATCTGTTGCTATTGAAATTTGCTTCTTGTAACTATTCAGAGTTTCTGTCATTTGTCAAAGTTAATGTTAAAAATAAGATATTCTGGGCTCCATTTTTCTATTCTTTATTTTAGAATTCTATAAGCTGTTTTAATCTATATTCTTGTATTATCTCAGTTATAGATAGATACTATCCTGGAATAAATCCTTTGCTTGTTTTCTGTAATAATTGGAGCATTCACTAGTTTCATAGTTCTCTTGTTTCATGATCACTTAGCTGGTCAATATATATTAGTTTGTGTTTTTGAGTGATGAATTGCTTTAATTGGACTATTTCCTTAGTTTCATTCAAAAATATTATTCCATTTATAGCTTTGAAAGGTTTTGCCTATGTCCTTGGTTAACTTCAGTACTTGCAGAAAAAAGTTAACTTTTTCTGAAATATTGTTTAGTAAGTTGTATATAATATATTATGACTCCTTTAATAATATCTTCCATTTAATCTTGTATTATACATTTTTACTTTTATTATATTCCTGTATTATTTGTGTTTTTCCATTTATTTTGATTGGCTCTATTTGTTTTCTTTTAGTTTATACTATACTTTTAGCTATCAGAACCTAAATAAATTCTTTGTGAAGTCTTGTTTATATTATGCTATATTGAAATATATAATCATTCATTTATTTGTGCTATTTATATATTTATATTTGCAAGTTTATAGACAACTCTTTCCTGTTTTCCTGTGGCATAGCAATAAAAACCACAAAAGCACAAGAAACAGTTGAAATATAGAGAGAACCAAAAGGGCACAGTATCCAAACAGTAGGCCTAACTACAATATCGATAAACTCATCAAGGGAAAGGCCATCCCCATTAGCAAAGAAACACAAAAAATGGAAAAGAAACTCACTATGAAGCAGACAATTTCATACAAAGTAACTTTTTCTCTAACCCCAACTACTTTATAAATAAACATGCTTAACAAAGACACTATCACAATAACAATAGGCAGCACACACACAGAAGGAATCAACCATACTTAAAGTAACCAGGTCGAAGAAGAACAAAACTCATGAAACAAAATCCAAAACAACTTAGGTGGGACATCCACAGTAAAAGGGAAGCAAGTAGAAATAAACAATCCAAGACTCAACAGAATAGACGACTCAGACATTGAAATTGATTTTGAAGACCACACCTCCTCTCAAGAAAACCAAGACTGGCATATGATCGGACAACAAAGGAAGAATAAAACAAGACAGGGCATAAGACCAAGACCTCGATTACCCTTTGACAGAAATGCGAGATATGGTAGAGAAAGAATCAATCTTGGAATCAGAGCAAACCTCCTACCAGGAGACTCCACTGGAAAGAAAATCACCTTTCTCACCAAGATACTCAACTCCCCTGAAGGACTTCTCACAATCTAAAATGAAAGAATAGAAAAAACTGACCACATCATCACTATCTTCGGTGATCGCCAATCTGCTACTGCAACTAGCAACATCTTCCTGACAGAATCGGGTAACTCTACACTCACACCACTCCCCAAAATCATCAGTAAACTTGATAAGGAAAAAAGCATCAGAGTCTGGGATATCCCCCTAAACACGAGATTCATAGATGTAAAACAAATATTTGCCACATTTGGGCAGATCACCAATATCAGAATGACAACTCAACAAATGTGGTAGTCAGCCACAAACACTTTCACCAATAAGGAAGACAAGCTCAAAATACTTGAGTCCTGGAGTACCCTGATTAAATCAGACTCAGTAAGGATCTTTGACACAATGTGGAATCTAATACAAATGAAAGAAAGAAAATGTTTATTCCTAAAACTAATCAATCTCCCATCAGGAACTCATGTATTCGACCTCAAACAAATATATCAACAACTGCAAGTGAAAATATGCTATATATCTCGATTGATGTCATACAGACCCAGAAAGTACGCAGTCCTCAGTGTTAAAAATAAACAACTACTTTAACAAGTATTGCAAGAAACTTTCAACCTAGGGGAGACCATTCTAATTGGCAAACCTATTGATACAAAATTATGTACCATCTATGACAGCCCAAAACATCTTGTAGCCAATTGTACAATCAAGGAGCAATGAGAACAATGGAATGAATACAATCAAGAACAGGCCCACAAATTTGAAAAACTTTACAATCATTTCAGACCAGCTAAATCTAATTATATTTGCAAACTCACATACATATTATCTGAAAACAAATCAACCAGACCAGGCTCATATGCCTCAATAGTAAAAAGACCAACCCACACTGTTAGAAACCAGCAAAGTAGCCCTGACTCAATGGATGACATTCTTACAATGCTAACTTCGATCCAGGATAAACTTATAGCAATCAAAGAGTTACTTAATAATCTCGACGAATGCATTGACAATCTTGAACGATATTGCTATGCCAATGCCAAATACATACAAGAAAGCAATACAGCAGACATCCCCATTGATGAATCAATCCCCGAACAAACAAATATCCAGGACATTCAATAATAGCAGCAGCAACTCCATCGATCCATTGGCAATATAGATAGAACAATAAATGCACTAGTATCAACTATCACAAATATTCTTCCTAGCAATGCAAAACAATCACAATCTACTCCTCAGTAATATGGGTAACTCAAACAGTAACAACAATAAACAAAGGAATAATGAAAACAACTGCTCAACAACAACAGAACCAGATGATGAAACAACTTATAACAAAAATAAAATTAGCAACAACCACAATCATATCAATACATTAGAGAAAACTAGTAACAATTCAACGATAATACCAATAACAAGAAAAATACATCATAGCACTACAGAAACAACAATTACAGAAACAAATAACCTGAACACCCACTACCACCACACAACAGAAACATTATATCAAGACACTATAATGGACACATCCAGAACCCCTATCAAAAAACCTTTCTGGACTATTGCAACACTTAATTGCCGAGCCTAAATGACACACTTAAGAGAGAGACATGGTTTACTATATGGCAAATCAACAATTGGGACATAATTATATCAATAGAAACAAACAGAACAAGGATAAACACAAAATACTGGAAAACAAAAAACTATTCAACATAGTGAGAATGAGAAAACAATATCAGTGCCGGGGTAGGGGTTGCAATCAAAAAACCCCTTTCTGACTAAGTAATTGAAATATAGAGATACTTGAATAGAGAAATATGTATAGATCTTGCACTGCTCAACAAACTATACTGTAGAATAATTGGTGTTTACTTACCAGCTAGAGCCAGAAAACTCAGAATAGCAATACAGAATTAAATAATCAAATAGATCAAACAACGAAACAACATGAACCAACATGTCATTATCGGAGGAGATTTCAATATAAGTCTCTTGAACAGAATGGGCAAAGTCTCCAATAACAGAAAAATACACAAGAACAAAACAAACAGCTTCTGTGAACAACTCCATAATCTCGGCATGATTAATACATACCGATATCACAACCCACAGAAAAACGAATATACCTGACACTTCACAATCTCCTCTAATAGAATCGACATGATCTGGACAAATACACATTCCACATGGTGCATGCTAGGTGCATTCATAACGGAAGATACGAACATCACAACTGACTACAATCTATAGATAATATACATAGAAAACTGGCAATTAGAAACGAATGACAAGCGAAACAGACGACCTCATACAAATACTCATTTTCAGTGGAAGAAAACCATAGACAAACAATGGAATGCTTTTACCACTGAACTTGACACACAAATTCCAACACTCCACAACCTTCTCAAGACAGAACTGACAAATATCGACAGAACTTGGAACCATCTCTGACAAGCCGTCCTCAATGCCACAAATAAACACATCCAAAAATACAGGAAGAGGCAAAGAAGTAGACCCAAAACTCAAAGCTAACCAAATCCTTACTCCTCATTCAGCTACTACAATACAAAAAGCAAATCCATCTTTATAACAAACAGGATAGTATAGTCAATCTCAATAAACTTACTAATCTACATGCAACCATCAATAAACAAGTGTTAATTCATACCTTTCTATACAATAAAGACACCAAAGCTATAAACGAGAAAATTGACAAACTAATTACCCTGGAAAAGACTATCAACAAACAGAACATATTCAAGACCACCAAAGCAAATATAGATCAAGCCCTCAGAAATCATAATAACTGGTTCGACATGGACAAGAAAAAATTATCAGAATGCTTTTAGACAATCCTAAGAGAAGCATTCTCACAACCAAACTTATCAAAGAGGAAGGAGACACAAAGACTCTGATATATAAACCTCACGAAATCAAAGAAACAGTCCAATTACACTTTAAAAACTGACAAAAAAGAAATATATTTTCGAACTGGAAGGTATACACTGGCAGAAGGCATATCAATCCATCACCACTATCAAAGAAAAATGGTACAAACATGCACTTACCCCATTTACCACTGAAGAAGTACAACAAGTAATTAAAAATGTCAGTAATAAATCAGCCTCCTAACTATCACAAATTCCTTATCTCGCATACAAACACCTGTCTAAAGAAACTTAAAGTTCATAACTATGCTTTTCAACAATATCCTTACATATGAGAAACTACTCACTGAATTGAAAGAAGGTACAATATATCTGATACCCAAACCAAAAGATTGGCAGCACAACATCAACATTACTCGACCTATTAGGCTCCTTGAATCTATCAAAAAAATTTTCACCAAACTTATAAATAATAGACTAGCCAAAATAATGATCGAACGTCCAATCTTATCAGAAAACAACTGGACAGCATTCCCCAAAAGCAGCATATGCAAACCTATCACTATTATAAATCAAGTATTAGAAGATGCACGGGAAACAAACAAATAATGCCTTATACTTTTCCAAGATATGAGCAAGGCATATGACACCGTCAATATGCAAAGATTGACTACTTCACTTCAACGAATAAAAATACTGAACAAATTAATCAATATAATCAACAACTGTTTCACAAACAGTTCTAATATGATAATCACATATTTCAGGCTTACTAATCTATACTAAGTCGAAGAAGGAATCAATCAGGGGGACACAATCTTACCCCTTCTTTGGCGCATATACTACGACCCATTAATAAGCACAATCAGCTCAATGAAAGATTACCAACTTAATAGTCACAGACCAAATCTTGACAATAGCAGTCCTACAAATCTCAACGTTATGTCAACAGCATATATGGATGACATCACATTTATTGCTCAAAACAGAGAGCAACTTGAAGATATTATGGAAGTTAGTGTCGCCTTTTATCACCTCAATGGCATCACAGTCAACCCTCTCAAATCTGAACTGTTAATACTGAATGGCCCACAGAAAAGTATCACTTTTCAAGAACATAAAGTAAAACCAAACACTAAAACACAGGTAATAAGAGTCCTAGGTGTATGGCATGAAAGGAAGAAAGGAAAACAATATCAATGTAATCTCATCAAAAGAAGAGTTACCACAATCTGCAACTCGATAGCCAAAAAACAAATAATAGACAAGATGCACCATTATATTACAAACCATGTCCTCTTTCCTACAATAGAATACCTTTTAACAGACTTGTTATTAATGAAAAATGAAACACAATGGATCGACCGCCACATACGCAGTTGCCTCAAACATTGTGATAAACTCTCAAAAACTGCCCCAACTCCATTAGTACAACTCAGCAATCAATATAACATCATGGAAATTGAAACATGACAACGACAGAAGCACTGTAGTGACTTCCAAGAGTTATACTACAGTAACAATCTGGCAGGATAAATAATTAGACTCAGAACACAACAACTGCGTGGATAGCATAGCAAAAAGAAGATATTCTTAGAAAGTGCCCAAAGCTCTTTCCATCAAAAGCAAATTTCATATATGACGTACTTTATAATATACAGGTCCAAAATATCACATTACATCGCCAAACAATAACTAGAAATAATAATAATAGCCTCACTTATATCGAAGACATTATGGCTGATGAATGGTACAACTCCAATAGAAAGGAATTAAGAGCACACAATATAATATGGATCGAATAACTCCTTAATACCTATCATAGAAAGGCCTTAAATTGGCACCAAGTATGAGCACTTCACAATAAAACAAATAAGTGAAAACAACCTTTTTTCTTTACAACACTCAAAGCTACAACACAAATCTACATTAATAACCATACAAATTTTAACCAACTTAATCCTGAAATGCAAACTAAATATAATACAGAATCAGAACAAGAGCAACAAAGAAATCCCAATAAGTCATGGTACATTCTTTAGCGACATTATGACTTCACTATCAGAAAACAAGTGAGTCAAGACAAAGACTATATCAAACTATGGCACTATCTCACCACAGACACCTCAACATTAGCAAAATGTCCCAGATGCGAAATAAATCAACACATAGACAAAAGAAGTCACATGTGCTACTTTATAGCCCCAACAAAATTGCTATACAAAGTCCCAGTAATTAAAATATCCAAAACAAATGCAGAAATGTCAGAAAAGCCACAATTTAGGATTCAGCTCTTACCTAGTAGCACTCAATGCTGGCTCAATGAACCCAACCAACCAAACCATGGAAGCAGTTGAGATAGACGCAACTCCAACCTTCATAAAAAACTTATTACAGCTAATAGATATTTCAGCCTTCACAATACAACAACTTATAAACATTAATAAAAACATTAACACTAATGAGACGATTAAGATAATGATAGACGGAGCCTTCAATTACAATAATCATAATTCCTTAGGAGTAGGCATCATTTTCTCAACCAGAATAACACAACAGGACAACTTAAACTCAGAATCACAGGGCAGTGCTCAGCTTTCAGAGCAGAGATCTTAGCTGCAACTATTGCAATTAGCACCCTACCGTTTAGACAAAAAGCAACCATACAAACAGACTCAG
>CAJVPT010006509.1:0-10963 GCA_910592055.1 Acaulospora colombiana
ATCCTTACTAAACTTTGGATTCCCGAATCACTTCCCAAGTGAATACCTTCAATACTGAGCAAGGCTTCCTGATTGTTCCCACAGAATAGTTTACAGAGTAATGAATCTCACAGTTACCACCAATTTTTCAACCCATCCAATAACCTCCAAATTAGATAGATAGATGGGACAACTATAGTAGTAATTCACTTTAAGTTGAAAGAGAATATCACAGTCGTGATATACTAAAATTGATAATTTAAGGATAGTAGAGGTTACACAAACACGTTGAAAGAGACTTTGGGTGATTTGGTTCAATTAGAAGGTTTATTAGAGATAGATAATGTTAAGGATAAGAGAATTCAGTAGATAAAACCCTGGGTCAACTGTTTTGGACAGCTGGTCTTTATATATATAATTGAATAATAACATTTGTAATATACACAGAGATTATAGTACATACTGAAAAAGGAATTCTACACCAAAAAAAAAAAATAGAAGACCACCTGAAGACCAACAATCTCTGGAACATCTTCATCAGAGGGGGAATCAGCAGACAAATAATCAGAACAGTCAGCCAATACATATCAACCAACAAGGTGTCTGAAGCCACAGAAAACATTATACAAAAAATTAGATTCTTTGCCTACAATATATGAACTGATAGATGCCTATGCATACAAATCTGGGAAAAAGCAATAAGCATCACCAAGGTGAAAAAGAAAGAAAAGTACAAGCACCAAGGCACTAAATAACAAGCATCCACCTTCCCAACAGAAATCTCATTCCAAACCATGAAAAAAATCATCACAGGTACTCTAAACATTTTCAACATTTTCACTGAATACACTAGTGGTGCCTAGGCATGTTAGTTCCTATACAGGTACAACAAGCCACAAGGGGTAAGAAAATTGAGCCCCACCGCCAACAGCGGTGAGTACCCATTACCAATTGATTTTATTGTTTTGCTAAAATATAGAAAATAGTTTACAAAATCTTTCTGTAAAACAAAGTATATATTTGCATATAGTCAATAAAATAGGTATATTAAGTGCTATTCAAAAAAAAAAAAAAATTAATTGAATGAGACTTCATATGGTGTCAAATAATTAAACTTAGCTATTAAACTATACAAAGATATACCCCAGCTTAATACTATACTTTAAAAAGCAGACTTTTGAAATGAATTTCAGACAAACAATTTCAATAACCTACAATTAATCCTTTCTTATAGTATAATAGATCAATAGGTTAAAACATAGTCTAACTATATTGAATTAGCACAAAACTAAACAATCAGATCATTATTAAAAAAAAAAAAAAGGGTAAATAATTAAGTTATAGAATATAAATACTATAATAGAATTAACAACAAGTTCTTCTTAGTTGAGTGCATAGGTTGTAATATTAATAACTATAGCAAAAACATCTATTCCTGTACTTTTCAACAAATTGATAAAGCTCAATATACATTTTAGTTCACAATAGTAGAATAACTATTCATGATATTTCCAATACTGAAAACAATACACTCAGATATAGAATATTTTTAAACTCAATCTATAGAATCAATAAGTAGCTAGATAGAAATTCTTATACTGGCAACACAAGGTCCTAAATATTTTTTTAAACAAGTTTTTTTGATATTAATAACAGCATGATAAATGAATCATCTAGGCTAACTATTAAAATCCAAGACAATATAATCTTTAATATATATATAGATGACTTACTAAAAAAAATATAATAACAAATAGTCAATAAACATGAACCTCAAAATTATTACATATAAGAGAAAGGAGTTTATCTTTCAAGGACAAATAACATTATATCTATTCTCAACTCAAGCAGAAATAATGACAATACTAATAATACTAAGCATTATTTTAAAGTTTAGCTATACAAAAATATATATAGATAACAATACTGTTATAAATAGTATTAACAATATATTGAACACAACTTTTAACAAAACTCTTTAGAAACAAAAGAATTTCAATCCCCTCAACAAATAAAAGATGTATATGAAAAGATAAATATAAAATAAAACTTAACAAGATAAAAACACATTTTGGAATAAAACGCAATAAAGATATAAACAAATTGGCAAGTACTATATTGATTTTATTTATACCATAATCTTAAATAGTAAACTAATAACTATATATATTACAATAAATCCACAACTCACTCTTATTCCTCAATAGGATTATCAAATAATGGATATTCAAACATATTACAGAAATAATACATTTAATAAAATAGATATTTTTAAATTATACCAAAAACAACTTTAATGATCTTATGATTAAGAAAATTCACTGACTATTAACTGCAAACAACTTATAGCTAATAAAAATAAATAATCACTATACCAGTTGATCTGATCAACAACTGAGAAGATTTAGATTACTATTATAAAATAAAAAACTATTCACAAAAGTTAAACTTTTTAACAGTTATCTAAACTATACAAAGATGACAAATATATCAAATGTGATCAAAGAGAATTCAATATACATCTATTAATTTGCTAAACATATCAACACACAATGGATAACTTCTACATTAAAATCATAAAAAAAATATTACAAAATTTAATAAACATAGCATAACAAGTTTATATAAGTCACCTAATTAAAGCATGGCTTTATATCTAAAATTCAGATAATTTTTTTTTAAACTCACAATCATGCCACAATGGTATTTTTATTGAGATATTGAAAGATACTACAATGTTTACAGACTTTTATAAAGCAACTAATTTGTCATTATGCATTATTAGTTAAAGAATTACACTTTAAAAAATATAAGAAGTCCACTAAGCTAGTTTGGACTAAACAAAATTAAGTCTATACTAGATACTCTAAGTTAGATTTTGAAGACAATATTATGCTCATTTAGTAGTTTGGCATTAGCTTCTAAGTTAACCAGGATCATTGTCAACAATTTGTTACTATTTATTATTCTGAAAAACAATAAATTACTAAAGTTGATACTGAAAATAAAAGAGAAAAAGGAAATAAAATTTAAAGTCCTCCAAAAGGTCTTGTTCTATTTTACAGTTTTCTCTCGAATGGGGTTTGCATGATTGGAATATTCTCTAAGCTTTATAATGTTTAAGGAACTTAACCATTCCTGAAAATGACTTCAAAAAGAACATTTAAGAAACTTATTCTTCTGTCAATGTATGGATTCACTTAATGCTACTGGAGCCAGTACCATATTATGGAAGAGTTTACCTGACTGGGATAAAGAAATCTTTTAAAGAACTTTGCCTAATGGGATAGAAGCTTGAAGACCTCAGCTTTTGTCCAAGAAAATCTTGTCATCACACAAGGAACTTAATAAGAGATGGGAGTTGGACCTTCTTTTTCTATTAATTGCTCACCTTTCAGTATTACAATTGTTTTCTGGAGGTTGAATATATATAATTGGAGGGAAGACTTTTTCTAAAACTTTCTTTCCTACATCTCCAATGATGTATCGAGACATATAAGTGTGATCAATAGAAGCTTGTTTGCATTTCAAAAACTGACATGTTTTATATCAGTCAATTACCTTTGGTGAGGATTTTTGTTACTCAAAATTCAAGGTCAAACTGTGGTAGACTAAATTCCCCAGAAAACCATGAAAATGGGAGCTCTAAGAGAGCCAAGACAGTTAAAAAGAAAAAAATAAGCCTTTTTACTACAGAAAACCTCTATAAGTCTCACACTTCAAAGGTTAAAAAGATTTTTAGGTACTTCACTTCATGATCAGTTTTTCTTTCTTTAGAAACTTTTTTACCATTGGCATTAAAGGGGTTACCTGACTTTTCTTGGTTACTAGAAGTCAAGTTTTTGATTGAAGAGGTTGGTAAACAATAGGGAAAGAATAGAAGCGACTCTTGAAGTCATACTTCAAGTTGTTTTAAGAAAAGTGTTAAGATTTTATTAACAAGGAAGTGTAAAAACCTTTTGCAAATATCTTTTTTGTGTGTGGTCAGAGGATCAGCAAAAAGAGTTTTTTAAAGGGTTATGCCCTGAAAGTCAAATAATAAGTACTTAAACTGTATTAAAAAACTATAGATATTTTTATGAAAGAATTTTTTTTTTTTTTTTTTTAAGCTGGTTTGACCAAGTTTATTAGCAGAGTTCAACATGCAGATATATCTGATATAAAAAAAACAATAGTAAGCTAGTAAACTAATAATAAGTTAGAACCACTTTATGGATACACTATCTCTGGACAGATACCCAATGAAGGACTATTAGAGTGGTAAAAATTTTTTGGAGGGGTTAATATATGTAATGAATCTATGTCTATTACAGACCATCTGGTCTGTTTTGCTAATGTATTTGATATCCTACTCTACTATCTCTATTTGGAAAAGAAAAATAAAGCTAAAACTATACAAACTTAAACAGGTGTGAAGATTCTGTATTACAAAAAAGATACTGGAAAAAGAAAGAAAAATGGTTTGATTATAGGTGACTTGAAAATACACTACTACTACTATATTGATACTATGGGCTGGTTACTCTTCAAGAGATTCATCAATTCAGGATGCAATGCCTGTTTCTTTACTACTTTTAGTATCTTTATATTGTGGTCCTTGTCTATCAGTTCTTGCCTTTTTCTTCTATACCCTATCCAGTATGAGATCTTCTATAGATGTTTTTCTGGGTAATGATAAGTTGGAGTTTCAAAGGGCTCTAGGACATAGGAGAAGGTGAATATGTACTGGTGAAGTTAGGAACATATTATTCAACAATCTGTCCTTCTTTACCATTGCGATAACTCCAGCCTATAAAGGAGAATCTTGGTACTTCCAACATATACCTTGTTGGACTTGATAAATATCATATTGTTTTTCCCAAAGTACTATTATCTGTAAAGATTAAACCATTGTTATATGTCCTATTATAGCATATTCTTCAGTTACTGGAGGGTCATTTGACTACATGTTGGTGTTATTGATTAGATGCGAATAATTCTAATATCTTCCTAATCTCCCAATATTCATGCTAATAAAAAAAGACATGACACTTTTAAGACATGGTTCTTATTCTGTATTCCTTTGAGCATAGTCTTCTTTCTTCTTTTCATAATAGAGAAGAAGCAGAGATATATTTTTTCTCTTTCACTTAGCCAAAGATGTAGGAGTTGACAGTGTTCATTATCTACCCACATCAGGCATAATAATTTATAGTGGATTTCAGGTTTTTATGTGGTTGAGAAAATGCATTTGAACATATGAAGTGACCAATAAGAGCTTGTTTACTTATTTTACTAATGTGAGCTCTGTCTGTCCAATCATGATGTGATAAACTTTGTGTTATTCAAATTCAGGATCAAACTGAGGAAGGTAAAATTCCTCAGAAAAAATCAAGAACGAGTATTATGAGAAGTAACAGATGACAAAAAAGTAAAAAAGTTGTCTCTCATCATGACCACACTTCTGTAGTGTTTCTCTACAGTGTAGAATATGGTACATTAGTTCTTCATCCTTTCAGAACTTTCTTGCCATGGGTAGAAAAGATGTTTCTTGACCTTTAAGGTTACTAGTGATCGAGTTCTTGTTTGAAGAGGATTGTAAGCAAGAGAAGTAGAGGTGATAGATAGCTCTTGAAGCTTTTTCAAATTGGTTTAAGGAAAGTAGTAAGCTTTATTAGCTTCAAAGTATAGAAACTTTTTGTGAATGTCTTTTTTGTATATGGTAAGAGAATTAGTAGAAAGAGTTCATTTGCCAATTTATTTTTATAAAATAAATTTCTTTTCTTAAATACTAAAAAGATATTGTCAAATAAAATTTCGAAATAATTAAGGACTTAAACCTCCAGCCATGAAATACTAATGATTTGCTAAAATACATAATATTTTAGATCACATGACCTGACCACAGATCTCGAAGCTCCAAGGTAATACAAAACCCAAATTACTAATAGTATATAGACAAACACAATAGATTTATAGTAATAGTTGAGATTACTATTAATGAATAACAAGAGGTATCATAGATATACTTTTTGGTAATTTTTGAAAAAAGAGAAGCTAGCTTAAAAACAAGAGAAAGCCAATATCAAAAACCATCCACTTACAAGAAACACTATAAAAAAACTATAGAACCAACTAGTCACAGTACAGAAACAGATAAGTATTTAAAGATTTCTAACTTTTCTATACAAAATTTTTCTTTTTTAGGAAGAACAAACAAAGATAAACTGAATCACAGTAAGCTTTTAAAAGCCTAACATCAACCTCACAAAGCTCTCAGCCAGGCCAGTGCAGATTAACACTTTCTTAAACATCAAGAGGAACCTTACAAGCAATAATTTAGACCGATAAATCAGTTTAAATTCAAATATCCATAAAATTCAGAGGGACATCCAAGCTTTATTGACTATACAATAAAGATACACATATATTACAACAAACAAATTTCAATAAACACAATATCACATAAACATATACATGTATATTCTCTCAAAAAAACAAAATTAAAAAGATTTATCCATATATATAACATTTATAGATCATTTATGTATTTACATAAACAGATCAACAATACTCATATTTTCACATGCCCATATAAATAATGTTTACAGATTATCTACATATTTACAGCAAACAGATCAACAATGCTTATATTTTTACATGTTCATAACAAGCTGATCAATAACAACAATACCATTATTACAACAAACATATGAAACAAAATCTAAATTTATAACACTACAACTTTAAGATTTTTCTGCATTATCAAATTAGTAACAAGGGATAAATAAACCTTTATCACATGTTAAAAACAACAAAACACAAGTTAAACCCATTAATCTGTGATACGTGACAAGTACAACAATATCAACAATAGGAAAATTACTACAGATTACAAAGAAATGTGAAATTCATATCCTAGAAATCCTGATCAACTTATCTAATAAGTATGATCAAGAGAAAAAACTATAGGTAATACAAACAATTCTCAATACAATCTCTATACAAGAAGACAACTCTAACCCAGCTCCTAGCACTACAAGATGCTCAATTTTAAATAGTATTATAGTTAAATTCTCAACATTGATCATATCACTTTACTAAAGCTACAATTATAAAACAACATATCTTATATTTATGGACTCAAGGACAAGAAAAAAATGATGATTTGCTAACCCCCCTTCTTGAAAGACAAGTATATGGAACTAATAGAACAAGAAGAAAAAACACATTAGTAGCAACAAATAAAGCAAGAAAACATAGTTCCAAACAATCCATATTCAAGTCTGACAAAGCTATCAAATGAAAAAATAGTTATGGAAATTCAACCAACATGTGCAATAGTTGTCCCTAAAAATGTTGAAATAGAAATGGGTAATAAAGAGATTGAGCATCGATTGGAAATAGAGCAAATTTAAGAAGAAGTCAAAGGAGACAATATCACAGAGCTACAATTCTATAATACTAGAAATAGATCCAAATCAACTAGTATTAATCCATTTCACATTATCAAAAATGGAGCATACAAACTGGAAACCTTAACATCCAGAATACTAGGAGAAAGTGAAAAAGAAAGAAAGGTATATCTTCAAAATGCTCTTAGCTTACCAAAGGAACTTCAACTATGTATAAAAGAATTTCTCAATGGTAATGCTTGGACAACTTTTATTTTCAAAAAAAAGATGCTCTGAATTGTTTGAAGAAAGTCAACAAAAAAAGAGAGTAAAAACTTCACAATAATATCCATAAATATAGAAGAATAGAAAGAGTCAAAATTTCCACCTTATAAAAAATTTTAGTGGAAAAACAGAAGGAAAGAACAAAGATATATTTGTAACCCTAATTGATATAGATCATAGCTATACACAGCAAGAAGTTAAGACATCTTTATAGATATATGAAAAACTCACCAATATTCATATATATAACTACTCAAGATCACAACGAAGAATTAAGGAACAAATCACTCCTTATAAATGAAACAATAAGCTAAAAGATCTATGAATAATTTCCATTAAAACAGAAGTGATCAGGACTATTTTCACTCAACACGAATCCACTGATCAAGAAGTAAACAAAATTAATAAAGAACACAATAGTCAATTCTTAAGACTATATAGAATACACAACACCTTCACAAACTTATTAGTACGTACCTTAAAACAAATCAAATTAAAGGCCTGCTATATACCCAGAAACCCATATATACTCAAGAGAAAAGGATATGCAGTTATATGTTTTGCAACAGTTTAAGTTCTTAATAAAGTACTCAAACAGCACATCTTTTTATATGAACAAAAACTTATATGGAGTACTAAAGAATATTTCAAGATAGATATGCAACAATAAGATAAAACTATAGAAGAAGCAAATATCTCACCACAAGAGAAACATGGAAAAGCAAAACATAGAATTAGCAATATTCACATTAAAGAAACAGACAAATTCAATACAGATCAACATAACAATTACTTGAGTAAAACAGATATTAGATTCAACAGAAAGCCTATATGGAGAGAAACCCCTATAGAAGAAACTGATCCTAAATATGATATAGAGTCTGAAAAAAGAAGATCAAGATTCTATAGAACAAATACAAAAAAGCCAAGACTAAGATGCAACCAGCAACTAGCAGCAGGAAGCAATAAAGAATTGATTAATACATAGAAAAAAAGATATAGAATACATAGTTTCAAAATCATCAACAATGTGACCATCGAATCTGAAGCAAAACAAATCCCATTGCAACAAATTCTTTATAGCCTAAACAAACTAAATAGCAGAATGAGTCGCATTGAACAAAAGAACCAATCCTACTCTGGATCTATAAGATGGAAAAGAGCTAATCATTTCTAAAAGTTGTACTAGTTCAAATAGAAAACACCAGTGAAGAACAAGATTCACAAGAAGAATCTAATACTTACTAAATCAAAAACAATTCCAAAGATAATAATATAACAACAAATATATTCTTTTCAAACAATCTTCCTATTACTACACAACACCTAAACAACTTTATCAAGTTAATCAAAACAAATACTATCAATAAGAACCTTAAAAAACAAACAATATATCATAATGATACATTGCAATTTACTATAGAAGAAATCACAACTATAGAAATATACAATGTAAGAAGAATAAACACAATATTGGACCAATAGTGTTTATATGACAAGATATAAGAACTAGATATAGGAATCATGGGTATCAGTGAATCAAAACTAAGGAATGAAGCAGCAGAACATGCCTTCAAGTTCCAAAAAACAGATAAATTCTTCTACAGTTATAATGACATCAAACACAGAAGATCAGGTATGAGTTTCCTTATAAACAAAATATATGAAAAGAAACTGAATCGATTGAAAAAATAGAAGGCTATATCATAGGTGTAAACTTTCTTTCAAAGAAATGTAAACTATGTATATATCAAATCTATTTACTATCTGAAAAGACAGAAAGTAGATAACTTTAACAAATACTATAAAAAAGAATCTTAAATAAACAACAACAGAAATTTAAGATCATCCTTATAGAAGATTTTAATGCAGTAGTAAATCCAATAACAGATCGACCTCCATCTGAAAAGAAGACAATATGGTATAAAAAAGCTGAAATTGGTATCTTTAACTTCTTAGAAGATTAGAACTTTACTGACATCCACAATATATGAGAACAAGAGTACATATATATGGTCTAACAATTATGCTTATAGCAGAATTGATTATCTCTGGTCCACAACTGACATCAGTCAAGAGAATTTGAATGATTTTAAAAACATTCCAATAGAGTCAGTTACAAATAACGATCATATGCTTCTTCTAATCAAATTAACAAATGACAACTTGTTAAAAGACAAACAGTATCTAAACTAGAAAAGAATACAAGGCAAAAAGATCTCTGATTCTGTCAACTCAACACTAATGCAATGGGAAAAATTTAAACAATAGATTGAAACCAAAATAATAAAATATGACTGATTATATTCATACACTGAAAACTTAATATGGACTTAAACAAGGATAAATCAAGCATAGCAGGAACTTGAAAATATTCTTGTCAATGGTTCATATAGAACTCTTAAAAAGAAAAGAATATATTCAACACTAGAAAAGAAAAAATTTGATTCGTTAGTAAATAATCAAGAGTACAAAGCTTATAGAGAAGCCAACAGAGTTCACTACCTGCTAAAAAAGACTTATCACAATTGGAATGCAAACACTAGAGACAAACTTATACAAGCGATCAATAAACTCTACTCCCTATATAAAGAAATAGAGGATTGGGATCTTATAGTTCTTCAATTCTTAGAAGAAGTTCAAGTACAGCTAAAAAATATCTTCAATATAGAACATATATTAAGAATAGCCTGTAATAAGAAAGAGAGTTTATATATCAAGAGTCAGATTAACAAAGCACTTGAAAACAGATGGGAAGATCTTAAAAGCAATCAAAAACGAATGCTATACTCTCTGCTAAACTAAAAAAGACCCAAGATAACCTTAAATTGAGTTAAGACCAGAAATCAAAATGGAGAAGATTATATAGCTATAAACCCACAAACAATCAAACAAGTGGTTGAAAACTATCACTGAAAAGCTTTCAAACAACAAAATGGTAACTATGAGAGCCTTAGTCCTGAATGGAAAAGATAATATCAACCAAATGATTGGATAAATCCAGCATGGTATTCTCTTTTACAGGAAGAAATTATAATAGAAGAGATCGAGACAACACTAAGATACCTTTCTAAAAAGAAAGCATTTGGTCCATCACATATCAGTTATAAATGCTAAAAAATATGGGCCCTCAAGGAAAAAAGGCTCTCAAACAACTATACGATTAAATAATTAAGGTGGGCTGTATACTAAGAAAATAGAAAGAAATTAAAATTTATCCAATATCCAAGCCAAAACCATGGAACTATAGTCTAAGCAACACAAGATCCATAATATTGCTAGAGACAGCAAGAAAATTCTTTACCAAAATATTGATCAATAGACTT
>CAJVPT010006510.1:0-10963 GCA_910592055.1 Acaulospora colombiana
AGTGCTTTTCTATAGCTAATAAATTCAGCACTGTGTTTGTAATGCTTTTCTTCTAACTGGAGTATTTTCTTTGTTGTCAGTTTGTTAAAGGCTGCTTTACTTAGCAGTTTTTCAAAAGTTTCCCACAGTTTGTTTGCCTGTTCCTCCTTTTTATCCTGATTGGGTTTTTCTTGAAGCAAAGGTCCTAATGATGTTTTAAATTTGTAATTTACACTTTCTTGAAAAGCTTGCTATTGTGATGGAGATGTTTCCTTTATATCAATTTTCCTTGATATATTTGTAGAGAATTTTGTGATTCTGCTTCTTATGAAAAGATCTTTGTTATATAGTGTTATTAGAAGCATGGTGTGGTCACTTCCCATAACATATTTCATGTCTTGATTATCAAATTGGAGTAGTAGATAATTTGTTAGACTAAAAGAAGTTCATATATAGTCTATTTTACTACTACTTGTTAGGTTTCTCCTTGTTAGAGTTTTCTCTTTGCCTTCCCATATGGCTTGTATATTGATAAAGTCCCATTTATCAAGAAAGTTAAATAATGGGATTTCAGGTTACCATAATGGTCTGAAGCTTGCTTTGGAAGAAGACTTTCTATTCTCTGATAGGTTTAGGCTGCATTAAAGTCTCCCATTACTATTATGTAAAAGCCTTGTCCATGTTTTCTTTTAATAAGATTGGTTATCTTATTCTGTACCATTTTACGCCTTGGTTTATCAGAAGGAATATAGATTTGTATGATACATATCTTCTTTCTTTTCATAAGAATATTGGCAGCAATAATGTATTCTTCTTTTTTTTCTACTGATGCAATCTTTTTTTCCAAATCTCTTCTAATTAGGAAACTAACCTCTACTCTAAATGGTATATCTTTGTTGATAATATGAAAGTATTTATAATCTTTTTGATTGTTAAATGCCCACTGTGCATTAACTTGTGTTAGTTTTGTTTCGCATAACCCCAATATACCTATTCCTTGTTCTAGTATCTCTTCAATCAGGTTTTGTTGTTTTGTTATATCTGTGATCTCTCTGATATTATGTGTGCCAATTCTAATCACCCTTTTATCTATATCATCTTCTTTCTGGATTTTCTTGAATAGTTTGTGTCTACTATTGTTATTTAGAAAATCTTTTCGCTCATCTTATAAAAATGCTGAGATATATAGATGCCTTATTTTTTCCAACTTATTATTGTTTATTAAGGTTTGTTTGTTGCCCATATCTATAGTTTTTGATAAGGAGACAGTGGGCTCTTGCTCCTCTTAATTGTTATCAAGGATTGGTGTGCCTTTAGAAGCAGTTTGCTCCTCTATTACTTAGTTTTGATCTTCTGAAGACTGTCTGTTCCTCTAAAATATCTATTCTAGCATATAGTCTTTTCAGATTGACTAAAATACTCTTAAGAGAATCTTGAGAACTTTCTATTTTGAATTTCTCTTCATCTTTCAGGAAACTATGTTTGTTGATTCGCTGATTTCTAATTGATTCTCTATTGCTTCCTGTTGCTGGGTGTTCTCTTCTTTTGTTCTTTTTTCGTTTAATTCTATTGTGACTTTTGTATCTAATTCATCTCTGATTTCTGAAACTATAATAACTTGGTAAAATGAAAATAGAGTCTGTAAATTCATTATTTGATCATATATCTGATGTTGATTCATTATCTACTTCTATGCTTCTGGACCTAAATCATGTATTTCTATTTTCATTTTTAGGATTTTGTCTTTCCATTTTGGAAGTATACTTGATACTCCAAGAGAGACGATGTCCTTGTAAGAAAATATGTTGTTTGCATACTGTATCTCTTTCTTCTTTCATTTTGAAGCAGACTACTGTAAAGTTATACTTCTTGAGTGTATAAGAATCTTTGGGTGTATAGCATGCCTTAGCTTGAGTACCATTTAATGCTCTGGCTATCAGGCTAGTGTAGGTTTTGTCAGTATTCAGGAGTCTTGTTGAATTGTCATTTCTCTCAATTAATATCTGGTTGATTTTATTGTCACTGAGCTTAAACTTAGAGAATATAGCTCTTGACATTTCTGTATCAATTGATGTCATCCAGATTGCTTCAGGATTTAAGCTGAGATATTTGTGTCATTTGATATAAGTCTTCACCTGTGGTTTTGTGTTTACCTCATAGATATGGACATTTTGGACTTCTTCATATCTTTTTAGATGTGCCTTTATAAGGTTCTTATTAATTTTTTGATCCATATTTATTAGACATACATACCAGACTTCAGTATTCTCTTTGGTTTTAGGTTCTTGAAAGACTTTTCTGTCTAAGTCTTTTTCTGTTTTTTGTTTCTTGCGAGTAGTCAAGGGTATTATATGTTGAATCGCGAAGTTGTCTTCTTTTCAGTTAACTTTTTCTATATATCTTGTAACATCATCATCTTCTTGTATCCAAAAGACAATCCACTCGTTTCCATTAATGAATTCTTTTCTTAGCAAGCTTCTTTTTTCTTGTGAGAGTTTGAGAATGTTGCCTAAATATACTTTGATTTTATCTTCTATTTCTTTTAGAATATTGGTTGCTATTGCTCCTCCTTTTTTTTTTATAAAATATAGATTTATTGATGGTGTCATGTCTCTATTCCTAATAGTACAGTATAAGAGCTGTGTTTACTAATACATTGTCTTTTGACTGTTTCTTGGAGTTTCTGTAATTCAAGCTCTTCTGTCTCCTATGTTCATGTCATTGTTACTTTATTATCTACTATTAATTCATTATCTACTTGTTCAATAATCTCCATTGATTATTGCTCTGGTTTTGTGTGGGTTACAGAGTTTTTGATAATTTCCATAAACTTGTTTTCGATATAGAGTTGTAGAAGGTCATCTTTTATCTCTTTATCCTGTTGCCAGAGATATGTGTTATGCTGAGTTAAAATTCTTTTCTTGTGAAAGATTATTATGTCAACTCCTAATATCTTAGTTATAATACTATCTAGGATTGTATATGTTTCAGATGATGGGACTATTGATCTATTGAATTTACTATTTCCTAGTTGTAATAATTGTTGTAAGGTCCATAGGATAGAGTATTCGTCATATTTTCTTGAGAGGTTTATTAGGGTATTTACTATATTTTCTTCTCTCTTATTTACTATTTGTAATATACATTGTGCTCTATTTATATTTATTGGCTCAAATCTATTGATAAATTACGTGAATTCTTATTTGTATTTATCAATGATCTATTTTTAGGTCGCGAATAAATCTTTTTGAGATTGTTATTGTTTATGTGTTTCAATTAGTTAATGTGAAAAAAACTTGTTTATTGTTTTGATATATTTATTTGTTTATATTAATAATCCTATCCTACTTTAAAAGTTATTGTCATGCTTATGTAGAATGTCAATCAACTTGTTTAGATAATAAGTTATACGTGTACGTGTATGTTTTACTTGTCCCTTTTATATGTATACTTGTTTTGCTTGTCTAACCTTTACGTGTTCGTGTTTGCATGACAAGCTAAGGAATAGATATGTTGTTTATATGTGTATGTATGTTTAGACTATCTTGTCTTTAGGGAGTTTTGATATTCTTCTGGACCTTTGAGTAATTGAAGCAACTTGATTTATCAAGTGGGCTTGGTTGCTTTTTGGAATTTTTATAGTGTCAAGAAAGGTGTTAACCTGCACTGACTGGCTGTGAGCTATATGAAGTTGATATTGATTCCTTTTTTCTGACTGTGAATCAGTTTACAAGTCTTTTTTCTTTCTTCTAAAGTTTTTAAGAGAGAGAAGTAAAACAAAGTTAGTAAAGTAATATATACCTCTTTTCTTGATGTTTTTAAGTAACTTGTTTATGTATGTTGAAAGTGCTTTAGTAACTTGGTTTAAAAAATATATTGTTTTTCTTTGTATGTTTGAACTGGTTCATTTTTTCCAAGAAAATTACCAAAAAAGGAAATTTTTTAAAAAAATATTTAATTAATATATGTTACTTTATCAAATATAATATATACAATATATATAATCAAAAAAAAAATTTTTTTTTTTAAATAATTAAGATAAATTATTAATGGATAATATAAATTTGATTTTTTTTATATTAATATTTGGTTGAGAAAATTTTTTATTACAAATAACTTGTGTTATAAAATACCTTAATTAAAATTAATAATGTTTGATTATCTTGTGTTTTTTTAACTTGTTTTGTTTTTTTAACTTTTTTAGTTTTTTTTTAATATAAATAAATAATATACGGTATTTATCATATATAATTTAAAAATTTTTTATGACTTTCGAATATACAATATATTCTTAAAATTACAGTATACTGTAAATATAAATTTTAAAGCCATCTAGTATACAATAAAGAATAATAATTAAATTGATGTTTTTTTTGTACTACTGTAAATAGATTTAATTATATTTCACTTAATAAAAAAATAAATACTGTACTTGATCTAATAAATGAATTTTATTTAAAGCTAAATCGACTAGTACCAATGTATGCATGTACGTATGTCGTACAAACTTGCCATGCATCAACACGTTTCATTATCAGTCAATGATCAGCGTCGAGCTTAACTATATTTGAGCATGTTGAGTTGTCGAGTCGTTGGCCAATCAGCAAGTGCGCGTATGTTGGTTTATCATCGAACCCGCGAGTTGGACCAACAACCACGAATTACGGTAAATTAACATACCTCAACATTTTATTTCTTCAATCACGCTAATCAAATGGGTAAAATACAACGAAGTAATGAAAATAAACGGAGGGTCACAAGCTTCTTCACTTCGGCAAAGTCGCGTGGCGCGAACGCGAATAAGGACAAGGTGGAACAACTACCAGTTGTTATTATATACGGAAGAAATTTATTATTCTAACAAAGACTTTTATCTTTGGTTAGCCGACCGAACTCATTAGTTCAAAAGAGACCGTCACGACAGTCGTAACAAACGTGAATCCTCCAGAACGACACAACTTGGAGCCCAAGCTAAAACAGAAGGTATAATGTCGTCGTGTAAAAAGTGCGCGTTACCAGGATTTTCGAGTTAAGCTTTTTCGCGTTTAGAAGGGAACTCTTGAACAAACACGTATTACTTCCTTCGCGACTCTTATGAAAGTTGCGAGTAAGAAAAATGAGAACAGAAATGCGAAGATGAAGGTAAGTTTCTTCTGGATTAATGTTGACGCGTTCGTTTTTAAATTTCATATTCATTTTTTAAAAAGGAGGACACCGAGGTCGCCACGGCAGTCAAAAATAATACATCCATTTCAATCAAAAGTTCATCTGTAAATAAACGTAGCAATAAAAAATTGACAGTAAGTTTTTTCTTCAATATTTGACGAATCAGCGTCAAGAAGTGGGTGAAAGATATTTGCTACACTCACGTAGGATGGCGTTAGAAAAACAACTAGTACGCAAGTTCCCTCAAAGAGACAGGACAAGTCCGATCTTGCCCAACGTAGAAAAGCACTACGTGAACGGGTAAGCCATTTCTGAACATCATCCATTATATTTAAAAATGTTTCTTATAATACCTAACACTTTCTAGGTTCGAGCAAAAAATCAGAAGACAATCGAAGAAGCACTACAAGGGGGAACAAATTCTTCGATGAAATATCAGAAAACGATGTTGAGCCGTTTACTCGACATGACAGACTCGATCTCATTGTATCCACAAGTGTTGTCTGTTTTCTTTGTAAATTCCATCGATGTTGTATTATTTTTGATCTATGACAGTCTTTATATGACATCAAATAAGAATGTAATGTACATAACGGAACTTGCTGCAAGGCTACAAGAAAGTTCGAGCGTGCCACTATCACAACGTAAGGCGTGCTAATTCGAACCATGAAAGCAGGTCTTTTCAGCAACTTGGCTTCTAACATCTCTGTGATTTACAGGCGAGATAATTGAACACATTGAACTTGCCGCGGACATCGCACCTGACTGGTGCAAAGTTTCTTACAGCCTGGAGAAGAAGAGATTAGTAACGATTAATCATTCAATTTCTGTAAATGAAGTTCTTAAACTTGTAAAAGGGAGAATAGATGATATTTTGAAACAAACTTTATAAATTTATACATGATGAAGCAACAAAAAAAAAAAAAAAAACGAAAACTGTTAAGTCAAATGCACGCATGATTAAAAAAGTTCTCGAACCAATAAGATACAAGGAAATAATGATATATATATATATAATTATTCGCTACCGTTAATCCTATAATGTGTGGTCTACGAAAAAACAATAAAGATAGAGAGAAAAGGAAAATTTTAAAAGGTTTCTACATTTTTTTTGTCTACACAAGTGTTTAAACTATATTGCTAATTCAAATTGGGGACTCATCTATAACTATGGGAAGAATGCAAAGGGAATCAACTTTCGATCTGTATATCATTTTAAAAAATCGTCAATATACAATAAAAAATAAAAAAATAAAAAAAAAGGCCTTTCCAATAATGAGAAGTCAACACTGTGAAAGTGGGCATATTTTGCACGGTGTAATGCAAGTCTTGTTTGCTCTAAGATAATGATTTTTTGGTTTTTTGCTGGTATGATGAATGTTTATTGTCTCCCGGATTCGAATTGGTCAGGGAATTTTTCTTTCCGTGTAATTGTCTCATAATTATCGCTGTTACGTTTCAAGATGTCGACAATGGGTCCTAATAACCGAACGAACGCTTTTTTGCCCAATGTAGCAACCTTTAATCGACCTTTTGCTCGAATATTTACGGCTCGAGGTTTATTATTGAGCAAAGCAAGTTCTGGAATGAATAACCATCAATTTAGACAATAATAATAATAATAATAATAATAATAATAATAATAATAATAATAATAAAACGCTACCTCCAAAGTATTCTCCTTTATGCAAACCCGGGAGTTCATGCTCAATACCATCCTCATCTATTTTTGTCACCCGTGCCTCACCGGATTCTATGAGATAGAAGTTGTTACCTATATCTCCTTGTTTGATAACTAATTCATTATCCTCGAAATACAAAGATTCCAAGGCATCAGCAATCTTATGCCGTTCATAAGGCTCCAAGGAAACCAGAATCGGAACTTCTTCAAGGAATGACTCGTACATTCTTCGTTTGCGAGAGGTATTTTCCATTAAAATTCGCCTAAAAGTTACTCTGTCGAGTGCCCAGAGAACAGAGTTTGATGTTGCAACAACAGTTGCAGCTCTTGGAGCATTGTACATAAGGGCCAACTCTCCGAAACTGCCCCCAGGCCCATAACTGGTCACTCGTTCTGGGGGTGCTCCGTTCTTTGAAACATAAACATCGAACGTTCCAGTTTCCACGACGTAAAAGAAGTCTCCGATACCACCCTGAACGATGACCTCTTCATTTTGTGCAACATTTTTTTCTACCATGGCATCGATGACATCTTTGTACTGTTCTTCATCGAGGTTTTTAAACAAAAAATTGTTGGCAATAGATGTCTCTATTCGCTGTCGTTGCTCCTGAGTTTTCGGAACCACAATTTTGATGTAATCCCTGTCTTGACTTGGTGCCATCGATTCGGCGCTTACAGATGTGCGCCGACCTCTATTATAATTTATCGGAATGGCGGGAAGATCGCTGGGTTCATCATCATACATTTCCTCTTCACTGTCAGGAAAATAATCAGTGGTGGGTGTGCTCGCCATAGACGTCTTTGCAGAGTAGAAGTCTGTTGGTTCCTGCACCTCGGCGTCTGATAAATCAGAGTAACCGTGAGAGTGCTCCGATGTGGAAGAAGACTCTTCGTGAATTTCTGAAGCCATGCTAAACGGTAAACAGCGGTGAGAGAGTATTCCCGTATAATACGATGATTGGTTAAGAAGTAATTTTTTTTATTGGGCTGGATGTTAAAATGACCTAGAGGGCCCTGGTTCTAGAAAGGTTTCACAGTTCGATCGGCAAACGGCTAAAGCAAAACAATTTTTACAAAAAGAAAAAATTCATATTGTTTTGAAATCCAAACGAGTTCAACAAGAATTTTGAATTTTAATTTAATTTTTTCTTTAAAAAAATTTTTTTACAGTATTTCTCTCGAATCAAAGCATATTGAATGGATGGAGAAATAATTGCGTGCAGATGTCCATTTTGTTGCATAAAAGGTAATGTTTCTTGATACATGAAAATTGAGATTATCAATTCTTTTAATATGATCGATCGAAAACACTATAGCTTTCGTGGTCGCAAAACAATATTATTTTTAATTAGCATATATCGTTAAAACAAATCAAATTAGAAATATCAATCAATATTGTGAACCGAAAAAAAAAAAAAAGTATTTAAACCAGAATTTTAAAAAAAGAAAGATATTTAAAATGTCTAATTAAAAAATTTCACCATTTAAAAATAAATATAGAATTTAAATAATTAAAAAAAAATTTTTTTTAATGAATATTAATATATGGTACAATTATTCTTGTCATCATAGCCAGCTAAAAAAAAAAAAATATATATATATATATATAATGTATATATTCTATGGTACCAATTATCCAGTCACGTGACCAAACAACGTGTGTGTCACAAACGAACGCATTCCACCTCGGATAATATGCAAGGTAACTAATTATCTTTTTATACCATTGAAATTCGAGCAGTGATCTGTGGGAAAACTTAACAACAGATTCGGCATTCGATGCATGATCATAACCAAAAACAATCCTTCCTACCTAACCATCTTGATGTGAATCCGTTCGTAACGAATCTTGATTTCGTTCCTTCAATAGGATCTAGCTGATATTAATACCGAGGAAAAAAAAAAAAAAAAAACTCACAAAACAGGGTGAATACAATTATAACAAACATTCTCTATCAGAATGGGTAAATAAAATTTGGCTTTCTACGAATGTGTAAATCATCGATCGTCAAAACGCCTAAATATTTAAATTAATAATGTGATATTGTGTCTTTTGATAACGCGTATTTATTTCGCTAATGTTAATATAATCTCAAACGGATAGGTCTATAATTTCAAATGGATGAATTTCGCTCATAACGTTATAAATTATCTCTTGAAATTTTTATGCCAGAAATTCCAAAAACAAATCGATGTTACTTGTGCATTTCCAGCAAAAAAATATCCACCGTAGCACTCGATTTTTTCGAGCATAATCATTTACCACCATTCAAACCGATTTATCTTACGTTGCCCCAGTCTCCCTTTCCTCCGCCTTCCACATGGCTTCCAGTGCTCTCAAGATCAAGTATTCCGGTATGGTATTCACAACTGGGGCAATCATTTTCTCCAGTTCTTCAGGTTCTAAACAACACTTTTCTGCAAGGTCTTTAATGATCACGGTCAATCCATCAATTGCTGGTCCAAGGGAGGATTCTTTACGTATTAGGCGTGTGATTATCTCAAAAAGTCGATCCACCTTGCAAAGTTGAACCTTAGCAAAAAGTAATCTGTCACTGAGTAAGCCGTGATTGGAAGTTCGAGCCCATGAATTTACCACATCTTCAAATGTCTTGGACTAAAGGCCAAGCGTCAAACGAGTGTGTTAGTTACAGGTGTACTTCTTCGTGATTATGATGAACCTAAAACAATAATTTGTGAGAAGAATTACCATTTCCGCGTCAGTGACTTCCAATATTTGCCTAAATTTTGAACTTTCGTTTGTCCATTCGTTGATGTTTTGATGCGTCCACTTGGGTTGAGTGACGGGATTGTCCATGTCAACATAACAATCAATATCATGGGTTGTACTCAATTGGCCATAAGTTGGATCCTCCTCACTGATCACGTATGTACCATTTTGATCTAATTTCTCAAACTGTTTATTTGAAATATTATTAGCATATTAAAATAAGAGTTCTAATCAATTAATTATTTATTTAATTACCTGGGCTATACCATCAGTAGAGATATGAAAGTAACCGTCTTTCTGAGTTAAGGCAATTTTATTAACATGCGGTATCTCAAAAATAATTCGAGTTTGGCCATTGTTCCAAGTAATCGCTAGAGCGTCCTGCTTAGACAAAGGATCATTAGAATTGTTAAGATAAAAACGAAGTCTACAGTCGCCTTTCTCCTCTTCAATTCCGTTCTTTTCTATGGTTAACCGAAATAATTTAATAAATCTACAGTAAAGGATCTAATGCTGCTCAGGTTACAGAATTTTGTGACAATTACCCAAGATAAAGGTACCAATGGCGAGTTTCGTGAGTCGGAAATCGAAAAAAGGTTTTCTTGGCGGCTTCACGGGTGCCATTCGCGGACGTTTGTAATAATTTTGACTACGTTGAGTAGTCCCTCCTGGGCGCTTATAAGAGGACATTTTCGCTACAAGAAATTGTCAGTACCATGACAAAGCAGACCAACCGCAAACAGATTTATGTATGTACTTGCGTATAGTTGATTTTGCTACATAAATACGCTTACGTATCAAATTCCATAAAGATCCTGTGCCCCGTACAAATGGTACACCTAATCACTTAAAAAGTTGCCATTAGCGTCAAAAAAAAAATCAATTTCTGATAAATTCCGGCAATTATTATCCAAAATTGAATCATGCTGAAAGTACGGTTTGCATAAAAGAAGAAAAAGGTTAAACCAAATAGATTCTGTAAAAATGGTGAATGAAAAAATTTTCAATTTATTTTTATTTTTATTTTTTTTTAATCCGCAACCATGTCGTTATGACGTATCTTTAAATAAATATCTACAATATAACATTGATTTCATATGACAACTAACTTGTTATTAGTTAAAGGATTATACCACTTGAAAAATATTAAATTAGTTTGAATTAAACAAAACAAAATCTACTTTAAATTATATTTTCTTAATAAATTAATACTTGATCTCTATTTATTAGAATCATTGTTAATTTTTTTTTTTTTTTTTTTTTTTTTTTTTTTAATCCGCAGTCAGGTCAGCATGGCATGTCTTTATTGTATATATGCTAGGTATTTACAAATTTTGTGACTTTCACATACTGACTCACTCGTCGTCAAAAAATTATTTCTCTAAATGCAACCTAGGGAATGATAT
>CAJVPT010006511.1:0-10963 GCA_910592055.1 Acaulospora colombiana
AATTTTTGATTGCCGAATTTTTTGATTGTCAAATTTTTGATTGCTGAATTTTTGATTGCTAAATTTTTGATTGTCGAGTTTTTGATTGCTGAATTTTTTATTGCTGAATTTTTGATTGCCACTTTATTGCTGAAATGTAATATGCTGAGTAGTAGCAATCAAAAAGAATTCAGTAATATTTTTATTATTAAATTTAATCAAATTTAGCAATAATTCAGCTACCGAATGATATAATTTCGACTAGTGATATATGGATATTTCAAAGCCTTACAAACTATCCAATACTCAAATTTGATAATCAAAGTATAGAAGAAATAGCAAGAAGTGATTATACTATGCTAGTACTAACAATGCATAATGCTAATCTCTTCCCAAGAGATACTAAAAACAAGCTTCCCACAAAGAGTGAGCAAAAAATTGATATAAAAGGATCAACACCTGAACAGTGGAAGGTATTTAGTAAAAATCTGAATCACAAATTCAAAATGATAATGGATCCATTGTTTAAAGAAGAACTGGAGAATGGTAAAAAAGAAGCTCATGCAAACAAAATCCGGAAAACTTTTGAAGAACAAATATATAGAATGGCATATAACAAGTTTACGATCAAAAAGTTATCTGCTTCCCAAGAAAAATATTATAGGCATAGGCCAGAATTCATCAAGTACTGGAGGACTCTTCAACTATTCACACTCTTTAAGAAGGTAGAAAGTACATATAATCCAATTAAATTGCAAGCCCTTAGCAAGGTAATTAAGAAACATAACACTACCTTTGGTCCTAATTATCAGATCAAAAACTATTGTATTCAATATAACATTTCCCAAATTCTATGAAAATTATTAAAAAAGAATATACAGAATGCAATAGAAGGCTTAAAACTCACTTATCAGAATACAAAAGCAAAAAAGACAAGGGATACTATAAAAAGAGCCTTGAAACAAAGATGTGATGATTTACATAGCAATCAAAGGAGAATGGTAAACTCCTTGATTGACAGAGAGTGAGTCAAAATAATATTAAATAGGATCCAGATTAAAGATGAAGAAAATGAATATATAACTACTAATAAAGAAGAAATTGAAAGAGAAATAAAGAGATATTATCATGAGACATTCAAAAAATGAAATGCCAATTTTAATAGCCTTACAGAGAATTGGAAAAAAGAATACAATCCTAAAGGCTATATTAATAAAAAATGGTATAAAGACCTACTGGAGCTAATCTTTCAAAAAGAACTATAAGAAATGCTTCAAGAACTTCTCAATAATAAAGCTTCAGGAAAATCACAAATTAGTTATAAAACGCTAAAAAAATTGGGTCAAGAAGAAAAAGAATATCTTAGAAAGATGCTTAACTGCTTTCTAAGGTGGAAAGTTACTCCAATAGGATGGAAGCAAAGTCATATATATTCCATAGCAAAATCAAAACTATGGGAATGTGAACTTTTCAATACTAGACCAATAGTATTGCTAGAAGTCACATGAAAATATTTCACCAAAATCCTCATAAATAGATTGGGAAATAAATATCTATAAGACTAATAATATACTGAAAGAACCTAATTATATAGGATTACCAAGAGAAAGTACAGCAAAACTGATTTAAATTCTCAATAACATTTATAAGAAAACAAGAAAAAATAAAAAGAAGTTATGAATACTTTTCCAAGATATAGTAAAAGCATATGATACTATTAGTCTGAATATGTTAGTCAATGCAATAAATAGAATCAAGATATCAGAAGACTTTATCCAAATCATAAAGAGTCTATTTTGAAATCGAGAATTTAAAGTTATATTTGAGAAAAATCTAACTAAAGTAATCACAGCAGGAGATGGAATTGATCAAAGAGAAATTATCTTATCACTAATATAGAGGATATTCTATGATCCTTTATTGTACAAGATTCAGAATGATGAAACAAAAGGCTATAAAATGGCAGTGGCTTGGGATCCAGAGTTAAAGGGAAATACTGAAAGAAAGCTAGAGTCAAGACATGCAGCTATCACATTTATAGATAATACAACATGGATAGCAAGCTTCAAAGAGGATATGGAAAAGATTCTAAAAGAAGCAAGAATCTTTTATAGGACAAATGACTTGCAGATTAATAGTAGCAAATCAGTATTAATTATTATTAACAACCCCAATCAATATTCAGAAGAGGTCCAAGCAGGAGTCAACAGAGAAGTAGTTAAAGAATTGGATAGAGCTAAACAGACAAGATTTCTAGAGATCTGGACAGATAACTAGAAATCTGCTATCGAGCTCAAATAATAGATGCTTAAAGAAATCAACATGGTTATCAAGTCCCTAAAGAACAAAAAGTTAACTAACAAACAAGCACTTTATATTCTGAACAGAGTCTTAATACTTAGAATCGAATTCAGAATGCAGCATAGTATACTATCTTGATACATGTGTAATGTCCTAACAATAGCATATAGAAAACTGTTCAAAAATAGGCCATACTATGTCGATCCATACCTAATAGTGTAGTATATTATTTCAGAATTTACAATTTAAAGAGTGTTTGAATGTTGCAAAAAGAAAGTCAAATAATAGAATTGTGCAATAGGTTAAATGTCTTAGGACCAGCTGAAATCACAACAATCATCAGGTTAAAACAATCACAGATTAAGTACTGGAAATCTCTCAACCTGCTCATATATAACTTACTAAACCATCTTTGGAAAGGAGCAACTTTATATTACAAGTACTGAAACTGACCAAAGATATGAAGGTAATCTTCCATAGCTGAAAGTAGAATGATGTCTTTAATTGGACTACTGAAAATAGTTCAATTAAAGATCATCTGACAACAAAAGAATACAGTAAAGTCATTTCATCACTCAAACACAATAAGTTGATGTACATGGATCAGCTTATCAACTATGAAACTAGAGAAGTATTAGACTGGCAAATGCTTCAACTCTTACAGAAGACAAGTAAGGAACCTATTCCAGAATAGTACTTGTCAATAACAAGGGAAATGCGAGAAAACAAACTAAAACAGCTTACAAGAACTTGGAAAGAAGATTGGTTAAAGTGGAGTTCAGAATATCTAGTACTCAATCTTAACCTTGATAAAAGGCAAAAACTTTGGGTAGTTACCAAGAGCAATAATCAGCAGCAGCAACTTGTTTGGGAAAAGTTGATTCTAGATAATGATAAAAGATGTATTAAAATAGATTATTTCAAATGGAACAGCTTCAAGGAAAACTTAAGATCAAACCTGATATAATGTCAGGACTACCCAGAAGAAATCAAGACTGAAAACCAATGCATAATAGAATCAAATATAGAATAAACATATATGGTTTCTTATCTTAATACTAGGAAATCTACAAGGAGAGCTTAACTTTTAAAAATCCCTTGTTTCAAGGTAACGCTAGAGGAATCAATAAGTAGAAAAATTCATATAGACTCAGTGACTACATAATATGATTGAAGACAACTGGAAAAAGTAGCAATTGAGAACTAGGAGAAGAAGCTTATTAAAGAAAATATTAAAGAATGTATATATCAAACCTATCTAATTGAAATACTTAGGTGTAACAAGGGGCATAATAGCAATAACACAATGATCTTTTACTCCAATAGATCCCTTGTTAATCATGGAAATAAAAATATGAAGATGGGTGCAGCATGGATACAAATTGGAGAAGTAGAAAGAGAAAGCAAGTTTCAAACAGGGGTAACTGATTGGCCTTCATCCACAAGAGCAGAACTACCGTAAACCACTGCATACAATACACCGTGTATTAATCAATTTATTTTATGATAAATTGATTAGTATCTAAGGGGTATTCTACTAGAAGGGGGGTAGTATAAATGGCGGGATATTTATTATCTCTCACTTGCCCATTCATACTGCAATTTTATTGACTCTAACTTAATATACCCCAGTAGTAATCATTTATTGAGTAACAATTTTCTTGAATACTACCAGATATTATTTAAGGGTGAGTATTACTTTAGGGGAGGTATTGTATGCAGTGGTTTATGGTAGTAGCGATAATCACTATACTACTAGTAATACCAGTTAACAGTAAGGTTAAGATCCACACTGATAGTCAAGCCTGCATCTTCAAATGGAAAATTATAAAAAAGGAGAATCCTAAAAAAACCCACAAAAGATGGCTAAAGGAATAAAATTGATCCTTGTGAGCATAAATGTTAAGCCTGGTAAAGAAAAAAAAATTAGATTTAAATCTTATTAAGATTAAAGTACACTCCAACATTTAATTAATAAGGAAGTAGATATTTTAGCCAAAAAAGCATTAAAGTTTCCACCAATAGAATAGCAAGATCTAGACTCACCTAAGATTATTATCAAAATCAAATGGCAAAATATAGTACTAGATACTTCAATAAGGAAGTTTATTAAAAAAACCAATGCCAAAATAATAACGTATCAATAAACAATCCAAAATAGAATAAACAAAAAGTGGGGTCATCAAATCCAAGATCAGTACAGGCATATATAAGACCTAGTTTGAAAACAAATGAATAATGGGCACATATGGAATATCTCCTTCAAAGAATCACAAAGAAAAAGCTTTCTTGTTAAGATGATCAGCAATGTGCTACCCGCATTAACAAAGCTAGCCACAAAAAAACTAGACTTATATAAACAAGTAAAATATATCACATGTGGACAGTAGAAAAAGATAATAGAACACTTGCTAGAATGTCCAGCATATAAAACTCAATGGCAAGAAATCTGGCAGAAGGGTATGGAAGAAATGATGCAAAGTTTCAACAAACTCTTGGCAGATAGAAAAAAGGAGTTAGAAGAAAAAGAGATAAGTCTGGTAGTTGATAACAGAATAGAAAGAGGAGAAATTGATAAGAAAACAGCTCAACTGGTGAAAAGGATCTCAAACACTGGTCAAGATATACTGTATTTAGCTTCTACATGGGACTGATTAAAAAATACCTAATGGATAAGATAGCAGACTCGAAGTGCTATAAAAAGAGAATCGGTAAAGAAGCAAGAAAGTGGATAATGAAGATGCAAAAGAAAATACGTAACCACTTTAGAAAGAAAATTTATAATGTTAGATGTGAAAAAATAATAGAGTAGGAATAAATATTAGGAATCAACAGAGGTGACAAGATCAAAAGGCCAATACATATACAGAAACAAAGAAATAGGGTCAAGGTACTAGGAAATTGGTCATTTCAAGTATTATTAAAGGAAGAAAAAATAGAAAATACAATGCTCAAATAGGTTCTGCAAGATGGGGTAAAGTATGGGATGAAATAGTTGAATTTTAATCTCTGTCAGAACTCAAAAAAGTGATCTGTAGTAGTGATCTGCAGGCAATGATATTAGAAGTTGAAAGGGTATTTACCTGAACTTCTAACAGAGTGATAAATTACTCTTGAAGTTGCACTTAGAAAGGTTAAACAATCAAGATGAGTGAGTTAGTTAAAGAATTAGTTTTAGTGCCTTATGTTATATGTACAGCTTACAAATACTTAATAAAGCATATGTAACTAGCTTGACAGAGGGCAAAAAAAAAAAAAAAAGATTATTATCAATAGTTTATTATTATTGATTAATTCAAAAAATTATTATTAGTTTTTTTTTTTAACCTATAATTATATTGTTTTTAATATATCTTTATTGAGATATTGAAAGATACCAAAATATTTTATAGACTTTTTCACAAAGCAACTAATTCATCATTATATATTATTAGTTAAAGGATTATACTACTTAAAAAATATAAGAAGTCCACTAAGCTAGTTCAGACTAAACAAAACTAAGTCTAAATTAGGTACTCCAGGTCAAATTTAAGGAATAATATTGTGTTCTCCTAGTAGCTTGGCATAGTGCCTCTAAGTTAATCAGGGTTATTACCAACAGTTTGTCACTATTGATTATTCTGAAAAATGATAAATTGCTAAAGTATAATATTGGAAAAAAGAAAAAAAAATACAATTCAAAGTTCTCCAAATGGTTCTTGTTTCATTTCATAGTTTCCTTTTGAAAAGGGTTTGCCTAATTGGAATATCCTCTAAGCTTTATGATATTTGAGGAACTTAACTATTTCTAAAAGTGACTTCAAGAAGAATATTTAAAGAACTTATTCTTTTGCTGATATATGGATTCACTTATCACTAGTGAAGCCAGTGCTATATTATAGAAGAGTTTATCTGACCGGGATAAAAAAATCTTTTCAAGAACTTTTCTTGACTAGGATAAAAGCTTAGAGATTATAGATTTTGTTCAAGAAAGTCTTTTCACTACTTGAGAAACTTAATAAGAGATGGAAATTGGATCCGTTTATCTATTCATTGCTCACCTTTCAATATTACAATTGTTTTCTAAAGGTCAAACATATATAATTGGAGGGAACACTTTTTCTAAAACTTTCTTTCATACATCACCAATAATGTAATGAGACATATAAGTGTGACCAATAGGAGCTTGTTTATATTCTAAAAACTGATGTGTTTTATGTTAACCAATTATTTCTGATAAGGATTTATGCTATTCAAAATTTAGGATTAAACTGAGGTAGGCAAAATTTCCCAGAAACCATGAAAATAAAAGCTCTAAGAGGATCAAGACAATTAAAAAGAGAGAAAATAATCTTTTTACTATAGAAAATCTCTATATATCTCTAGCTTCAAAGGTCTAATAAGCCTTCAAGTACTTCAATGTCAGTTCTTTTTTCTTTGGAAACTTTCTTGCCATTGGTATCAAAGGTATTACTTGACTTTTCTTGGTCACTAGGAATCAAGTTTATGAGTGAAGAGATTTATAAACAATGAGAGAAAAGTAGTATTGACTCTTGAAGTAATACTTCAAGTTGTTTTAAGGAAAGTGTTAAGACTTTATTAGCAAGAAAGTATAAAAACTTCTTATGAACATCTTTTTTGTATGTGATTAGAAGATTAACAGAAAGAGTTGATTTATTAATTCAAAAAATTATTAAAATTAAAAAAAAAAGAGAAACAATAAAAATAATTTAAATCTTATTCAAAAAATATTTTAACAAACAATTTTTTCTTAAAAATTTTTTATTTAATTGAAATATTTTTTTTATTTTAATTTAAATTTTAAAAGAAAAATTTTTTATTATTATCTATAATATTTGAATAGTTAATTCAGCAATTTTTTATTTAAGTATACAGTATATCAAATTAGAATAGTTTAAGAGAAATAAAAAGATTTTGATCTGTAGGTCTATAGTATAGTGGTAATACTTTCAGATCATAATCACTAGATCTAGAGTTCAATACCATATGAAGGTCAAGTGAAAATTAAACCATTGATGGTACAAAGATCTTATCTACTCCATAATAATGCTTTGATATTCCAATATAGCTATAATAAGGAATTGTTCACTTATCATACCTATAACAAGACAGAAAAATCAGTCTAGTTCACAAGCTGAAGACACAAAACAGGTTTCAAATAAGGCAAAGCTAAATAGTATAATATCCTTGATACAAAACTGATTCCCCATTCAAGTAACTAAGTTGAATAGCAAAGTATTCCAATGTTTAAGAAATATAAAACAGATTTCTATAAGAGGCAAAGATAGATTACAAAAAAAATTAAGATAATCAAGAAACAAGACAGACCTTCATAAAAATAATTATACTAACAGGAGCCATAAAAATTCGATATAAAAAATTTCAACATTAGTAATGCTAAATATCTTAGGCAAGTTCTTAACACATTAGTCTCTCTACAAAGAATAGCAATAAGTTATCCAATGAATTACGATTCTAGGAAGCATCATTTTAGTTAAGTAAGATTTAATAGTAAATAGTATACTATTAAATTGATAGGTTAAAATATTTCTCAGATTCTCTGACTTTATTAAAAATTAAGAAAAAGCCTTATACTAGATAGTCACATAATTTTCCTATTCTGATTGTGTGAGATGTAAATACAGTAGATATTTCTTGTATTATTTGTTAATCTGTAAATCCTTAGACAGTATAGGTAATTATCCATTCCAGTTATCCCTAATATCTATCTTAATAATTAATAAAGATGTCAATACTAGTATAGAAATGAACTAGTGTATTTTTTTAAAAAAAAATAAAAATAAAAAGATTTTAACTTTTATCTAGTAAAATTTTATTATTATTTAAAAAATTTAATAGAAATTGAAATCACTAATTTCAATTTAGATAAATCTAAAAAAACTCTTTTCTATAAATTTTTAATCACTATCTTCAATAAAGTGTTTCTTTAAAACTTTATATTTTGAGAGTAATAAACTTCAAATTCCTTTTTAAAAACATTTGTTTCATTTAGCAATAATTATATTTTATCCTTTCTGTTTACTTTTCTTTTTAAAAAACTCTTTATTTAAAAACTTAATATCAAAAAAGCTTTTCTAGAAAGAAGAAATCAAATAAAAAAATATCTTTCTTCTTTTTTTTATAGAGGTTTCAAAGTATAGAAAGAAGTATAAATCAATAAGTTTATATTAAAATAAAAAATTAATATTACTATAATAGACAAAAATAGATTTTTTTTAAATATATAATAGTTTTTTTTTTTATTTTTCTAAAAAATTTTGCCTATCCTAGATTAATCTTAAATTTTTTATTACAATAGATTTTAAATGGATTATAGCTAAAGTTTAAGATTGATTGTTTTATAATAAGTAGAAATATAAACAGGAATATACATGATATATAATATAAATATATTTTCTAATTTTTATAAGAACTTTAAATTTATTATAAGCTATTAGATTTGATATAAGATAAACATTCTATAGATTGTGATTTCCTTTCTCTTATTATTATCTGAAAATATTATGTCTATAGAAAGAGTACCTTTTCTACTAAAATAAAATATTAAAAACTTATTTTACTTATAAAAAATATAATTATTTTTTTTATTTTAAAATTATTTCAATTTTTTTCTATTTTGATTCAAATAATTTTTTATTCTTATAAAATATATAATACTCAAGAGATTTTAACAAAATTTAAGACTTTTTAGCAAAGAAGCAAAAAAAACTTATTGTAAATATCTTTTTTATATGTAATCAAAGAATTATTAAATTATTATTATTATTATTTTTTTTTAGCTCGCAGTCAAGTTAACATGGCATATCTTTATTATATATATATTAGCTATTGTATTTATAAAATATTATGACTTTTATATATTAATTCACTAATTAACAAAAAACAATTATTAGAAAATTTTTTTGACAAATATCTTCAGAGATTTTTGGGTGTAAAACTCCAGAAGCACTTCGTCATTATTAGAAGTCTCTAGAGTGGAGATTTATATAAAGAACTCTAGAGATTTTTAAATATTTTAAATTATAATAATATAATTTTACATTATTATTAAAATACTTTTTTTAAAAATTTATTTATTAAAAATTATTTTTTTTTACATATTTTTATTAATCATTTACATTTATATCACTCATTGCTGAAGTAGACCTTTCTATTTCTACATTTTTCAGTTGTAATCTTGGATTATTTTCATAATTTTCTACTTCCTCCAGAGTATTTTGAATTTCAATATCTTCCTACTTATGCATTTCTTAATCTTTATTACTTGAATTGCCTTCTATAAATCCGATTTTCTTTTTAATTTTTTTTTAAAATAAATTATTAATAAACAAATAACTCTATAATACTTCGAAGAATTTTAAAACTTACTTTATTTTTTTCTATTTTGCTTTTAATTAATGCTTCATTAATTAAAATATTTTCATTACTTGGATTTAGAATTATTTTGTATATTGCGATAGCAAATGCAACTTGTTCCTCAGAGGCATCCCCTTTTGATCAGACTTTTTTGAGAATGCGTGTTATCATGCTTTGATTTTTCTCTCTAGAATAGACATAAAGATTTTCATAATTTTTTTAAGACTATAATTTCAGTAGCAGTTATATTTGTATTGATTATATCCAGGAAGTTTTTGCCAAAGACTGAAAACATGATATTTCAGATTTTTGAATCTGTAGTCCCTTGAAGTGATCTATGTTGTCTCACAAGTTATTAAATAAATAATATTGTTAATAAATTTATTTATATTATTAATAACTGCAATAATTATCACTTGATAAATATGCATTTCATAATACATCTTTCAATGTTTTCTTGTGAGGCCTTCGAAGAACTCTGAATGTTTTCACTGAAAATATTCCTCTGTATACCAGCAAAAAATTTTGGAATTCATGTATATTTATACAAAAAAGACTTCTTTTGCAATACTCTTGACCATACGCTATTATAGAATCCAAAATATTATTGAAGTTTTTCAAAGATTAAAAATTAAGCCTTACCTTGATAAAATTCTATTTGGTAATTTAATGTTGATTTGTGTAAATTTCATTTTTTAGGCAGGTAACCTTATCCTTGATGGCTTTTTGATGTTCTAATAACTGATCAATTTTCTTATGAAGACTTTTGTGGGACTTCAAAAGCCTCTCGATTACTATATTAAAAACTAAATATATAAATTAATATTTATTTAAAAAGTTACATCTTTTTATATACCTAGAGATCTTCAGGCAACCTCCTAGTAAGTGAAGATTCTAGAATATAACTGGAAGATCTTAATTGCTTCCAGGGTGGCTCTGTTTCTATTTTGGCTTGAGATGTTGATCTTAATTCTTCAGCTTAACCCAGGGTACTGGGAGTACTCTTGGACTTTTTGGAGAGCTTTAAAGTACTTCTTTGTCATTTTCCTTTTCTCTTTTCATCAGAACTTGAATCTAAAATTATTTGTTGAAACATATTATGCATTTCTTTTCTTTTATTTGACATTAATAAAAAAAAAAGGACTTTAGAAACCTTATATAACATAAATTCCAAGATGTTATGTCATATTATAACTATATACAACTCTTTGTCACCTTTTAAAAATTACTTTATAGCTTTAAAAATGAAATAATATTGAAATAATATTGACAAAATTATGACAACTTATAAATTAAATTTTTGATT